>CM060592.1:8192894-8247894 GCA_030578255.1 Tiaroga cobitis
GAGAGAGAGAGAGAGAGAGGGGGAGAGAGCGTCTGGTGTGTGTGTGTGTGTGTTAGAGGGGGAGAGAGCGTCTGGTGTGTGTGTGTGTGTTCACCTGGTCAGATGCCTGCTGGACTCGTGCACCTCCATCTCATTGCTCTTGAAATCATTCAGCTCTTTCCTGATGGCGGCCTGCAGCACAACACACACACACACACACACACACACGCTAGTAATGCTAGTAACAGAGTTTGCTGAGCTGAATCTAAAGCAGGTTTAGTTTGTTCGACCGCATATTCAGCCCTGTTCAGCCGTGTTTAAAGCCCTGCAGTGGTGACTGCTGGGAGGTTGGTTTACATGACGGCATTGTTGCGTAACACAAGCCCAGTTCAGATGCGCACAGGTTCAGATGCGCACAGGTTCAGATGTGAACAGGTTCAGATGCGCACAGGTTCAGATGTGAACAGGTTCAGATGCGCACAGGTTCAGATGTGCACAGGTTCAGATGCGCACAGGTTCAGATGTGAACAGGTTCAGATGTGCACAGGTTCAGATGCGCACAGGTTCAGATGTGAACAGGTTCAGATGCGCACAGGTTCAGATGTGAACAGGTTCAGATGCGCACAGGTTCAGATGTGAACAGGTTCAGATGCGCACAGGTTCAGATGTGAACAGGTTCAGATGCGCACAGGTTCAGATGTGAACAGGTTCAGATGCGCACAGGTTCAGATGTGAACAGGTTCAGATGTGAACAGGTTCAGATGCGCACAGGTTCAGATGCGCACAGGTTCAGATGTGAACAGGTTCAGATGCGCACAGGTTCAGATGCGCACAGGTTCAGATGCGCACAGGTTCAGATGCGCACAGGTTCAGATGCGCACAGGTTCAGATGTGAACAGGTTCAGATGCGCACAGGTTCAGATGCGCACAGGTTCAGATGCGCACAGGTTCAGATGCGAACAGGTTCAGATGCGCACAGGTTCAGATGCGCACAGGTTCAGATGCGCACAGGTTCAGATGCGCACAGGTTCAGATGCGCACAGGTTCAGATGCGCAGAGGTTCAGATGTGAACAGGTTCAGATGCGCACAGGTTCAGATGCACACGGGTTCAGATGCACACAGGTTCAGATGCGCACAGGTTCAGATGCGAACAGGTTCAGATGCGCACAGGTTCAGATGCACACGGGTTCAGATGCACACGGGTTCAGATGCGAACAGGTTCAGATGCGCACAGGTTCAGATGCGCACAGGTTCAGATGCGCACAGGTTCAGATGTGCACAGGTTCAGATGCGCACAGGTTCAGATGCACACGGGTTCAGATGCACACAGGTTCAGATGCGCACAGGTTCAGATGTGAACAGGTTCAGATGTGCACAGGTTCAGATGTGCACAGGTTCAGATGCGCACAGGTTCAGATGCGAACAGGTTCAGATGCGCACAGGTTCAGATGCGCACAGGTTCAGATGCGCACAGGTTCAGATGCGAACAGGTTCAGATGCGCACAGGTTCAGATGCGCACAGGTTCAGATGCGCACAGGTTCAGATGCGCACAGGTTCAGATGCGCACAGGTTCAGATGCGCACAGGTTCAGATGTGAACAGGTTCAGATGCGCACAGGTTCAGATGCACACGGGTTCAGATGCGCACAGGTTCAGATGTGAACAGGTTCAGATGTGAACAGGTTCAGATGCGCACAGGTTCAGATGCACACGGGTTCAGATGTGCACAGGTTCAGATGTGAACAGGTTCAGATGCGCACAGGTTCAGATGCACACGGGTTCAGATGTGCACAGGTTCAGATGTGAACAGGTTCAGATGCGCACAGGTTCAGATGCGCACAGGTTCAGATGCGCACAGGTTCAGATGCGCACAGGTTCAGATGTGAACAGGTTCAGATGTGAACAGGTTCAGATGCGCACAGGTTCAGATGCGCACAGGTTCAGATGTGCACAGGTTCAGATGTGAACAGGTTCAGATGTGCACAGGTTCAGATGTGAACAGGTTCAGATGTGCACAGGTTCAGATGTGAACAGGTTCAGATGCGCACAGGTTCAGATGCGCACAGGTTCAGATGTGCACAGGTTCAGATGTGAACAGGTTCAGATGTGAACAGGTTCAGATGTGAACAGGTTCAGATGTGAACAGGTTCAGATGTGAACAGGTTCAGATGTGCACAGGTTCAGATGATTGACATACGTGTAGGACACTCGTCTCATGTAAACGCTGCTCATGATCTGTTATCGTTTACATGCGTCTCAAACTCTCTCTCTGTATATGCTGTGTGTTTGTGTGGCTTATAATGTAATGTAGGAGACCTACGCCAACACAGGAGAATACATCGTTTCTAAATATGCAAAAATATGCGTAGGTTTATAAATGATTTACGTTACAAATCTGGTGAAATGGCACACACTGGGTTCCCAGATGAACATTATAAGCCACACAAAACACAGTTTGAGTTTGAGACGCATGTAAACGATAACAGATCATGAGCAGCGTTTACTGTGAAAAGAGACAAATAATCCACTGAAATCTAATCAGATCTAATCAACTGAGAGCAGCATGGACTAAAAGATCTCAGTTAATCAAAACGAAGATCAATTAAAAACGACATTCATATGTTACACAGAGAGGTGAAACTCGCCTTGTCGGCCGCGGTGAGTCTCGTCCAGGGCTTGTCTGTGCGCCGGTCGTAATCCTGAGCGTCCGACACCTCCACGTAATCATTGAAGCGGATGAGGATCTTGGCTCGCCGTAACTCCTCCACTGTGGGCCTCTGACTCAGCTGAAACACATTCACACACACTGAGTGAGAGAGACACACACATACACACTCACACTCAGGCACCCATCATACCTTGCGTGAGAGTCGGCGTCGGATCTCTCTCTTCTCCTCCATCTGCTCCTGCTCATTACGAGCTGTGGGACAGAAACCGGTCAGAGGAGAAACAAACACTCCTTCATGAGCAACAGACTGAACACCGTGTCCTAATCAGACGCAACAACAATTCTGTTTCACACACTCTTCTGATTGGCTGTGATTTTGGACTGATTTGGTTGTGAGTGCAGTGTGCTTGCAGAGAGACTCCGCCCACACGCTCTTCTGATTGGCTGTGATTTTGGATTGATTTGGTTGCGAGTGCAGTGCGTTTGCAGAGAGACTCCGCCCACACGCTCTTCTGATTGGCTGTGATTTTGGATTGATTTGGTTGTGAGTGCAGTGCGCTTGCAGAGAGACTCCGCCCACACGCTCTTCTGATTGGCTGTGATTTTGGACTGATTTGGTTGTGAGTGCAGTGCGCTTGCAGAGAGACTCCGCCCACACACTCTTCTGATTGGCTGTGATTTTGGACTGATTTGGTTGTGAGTGCTGATGTGGACACACACACTGTTGTCGCTGGAATCTTGTCTCCGCGCGTCTGGTTAGCACACGGCGTGTGATGGAGTGAACATGACTCACGTTTGAGGATGTTCCTCTGCTCCAGCTCTTCAGCCGTGGGTCTCTGGCTCAGTCTCCTGTTGAACACACACACACGTTCAGCTCCGACACACACGTTCAGCTCCGACACACACGTTCAGCTCCGACACACACGTTCAGCTCCGACACACACGTTCAGCTCCGACACACACGTTCAGCTCCGACACACACGTTCAGCTCCGACACACACGTTCAGCTCCGACACACACGTTCAGCTCCGACACACACGTTCAGCTCCGACACACACGTTCAGCTCCGACACACACGTTCAGCTCCGACACACACGTTCAGCTCCGACACACACGTTCAGCTCCGACACACACGTTCAGCTCCGACACACACGTTCAGCTCCGACACACACGTTCAGCTCCGACACACACGTTCAGCTCCGACACACACGTTCAGCTCCGACACACACGTTCAGCTCCGACACACACGTTCAGCTCCGACACACACGTTCAGCTCCGACACACACGTTCAGCTCCGACACACACGTTCAGCTCCGACACACACGTTCAGCTCCGACACACACGTTCAGCTCCGACAAGCACATGCGTTTCAAAAGAAAACGAAGTTACGAGGCCTATTTCAATGACGGAGAGGGCAATATTGAATATTTCTAGACCATTCCCTCACGACCAACACACACGATCAGGGGCGATGTCAGCGTGAGGTTCATTACACAGCTTCATTGATTTTAACTACACATCTTCTGGATTGACAGCCATATTTAGATGTGTGATTGAATGGGATTGACAGTGACAGGGACTTTGTTGTTCATTTTATAACTAACTTTTCAAATCAGTCACTCAGTGACTTTTACATGGTAATCATACATGACTTTTAATAGTTCTAAGCACTTTGCTTAATGATATGTCCTGACAGAGATTATTTTTTATTAAACGAATAAATGAGATTAGTTAAAGTCCCCCTGTGGTGAACATCCAGCGTTTAAAGTTGTTTATGTGTCTATGTGGTGTTTAATACGCTTTAAGACACACCATGTGTAAGTTCATAAGTCGACAGCATTGCTGAGTACCGTAATTCCTCAAATAAACGCCGGGCCTCTGATAGTGGCCGGGTGCGTGATCAACGCGGACAAATAAAGGCCGGTCTCAAATTAAGGCCGGGGGAAAATTAGTGTGGATAATCTCCTAAATGCCTTTCATTGAAGAGATGTTCCACCTGTCCACTTCATGCGTGTTCTGTGATCTGATCGTGAAAAGACCACGTATAAATGCCATCCGAAGCGCATTCGAGACAATTTAAATCCGATCGCTCAAACCACTTCTTCAGGAGGAGATCTGAGACGAGATTCCAGACGAAACTGCACACGTGTAAATCAAATGCACCTGATTGTTGAAACCACGTATCTACATTTTACTCCTCCCAAAAACGCTAAAAAATAAAAGTGTGAGAGCGTGTTATGGCTATGTAATGTTATAGCAAGATGTGACAACGCTAAACACGCATCACGGCAGCTGAGCATCTATTCATAAAGCCAACGTGCAAACTATTGCAAATTAAAGTGAAAGTAAGTCGCAGACAATTCTCCTCATCATTAAAAGTGAAGAAACGAAATGATCTTACCAGGGTTGTTGCCGCTCTCTCTTATTGCGGTCTTTTGATTTAGAAATGAGCTGATCTATCAAATGCAGCTCATATCTGTTGCTTTCGGTGACGTGCACTCCATTAAATCTGCATATAGCGTGGGAATTGAAGATTTATATCCGTTTTGCGAAAACGCATTTGTGAGCAGATTTAAGTAGAATTGTTTTGATAAATCAGATAGCTTTCCGATCTGAGAAACCACATGAAGTGGCCAGGTGTAAACATCCCCTAATATGCATTCAAGTTCATCGTAACATACAGCCAATAGATGGTAGTAGACAATGTAACACAGATATAATTTAGTGCTGCTAGTGTAACGGTCTTTTCAACAACTTTATCCACAAGTTTCCTACGTCCCATGAGGCCTTGCGTCAAAAGTGGGTGCGTCTTCCGGTTCGAAGTAAACAAGCGAAACGTGACACTCATTCATTCATTCGACTATCGATTAATCATTAATATTTATACTAAAATGTATTATTTCATTTGTTTAACTTTTTATCAATTACAAATGCAATGAAAATACAAAAATACAGCGTGTTTTTCCACGATGAGTTCTTTATTACAAGATCAACTTGTGGCAGTTAAACTGGACATTCGGTTATGGCTAAACTTGAAGATATGCGCTGCGGTGCTCTGGACTGCCGGTGCGAGTCGGCGTTTTTTAAACAGAGACCCTTGTTTGTTCCTAAATAGTAATAAAAAAGAATCATGTTAAATAAAACCGAAATCGCGATACTCAGATCCACGGACCTGTGTCGCGGTCAGGGAAGGCAGAATCACGATACGCCCTTCCCACTCCCAGAGATATCCTTCCCGTCCAGATCCAATATAGCTACCATATCTTTACTATTTGTATTATTTGAAGTTAACATTATAAAATTTGTAGACCTACACCACAAAACTAGTTGAGGATAAATTATTTAAAATTGGGCGATTCCAGCATTATGGACGTGACATTTGCAGTCAAAATATAAATTCTCCGAAAATGCATTTAGGCTATTGAAACCTCGGTTTATATACATATATCATATCATATCAATAAAGGAGTCCAGACATTAGAAATATATAGCACATGCATTTTGTATTTAATATGAGGGAAATACACGAGGGTGACACAAAAAAAAACTTTAACTTTTTGAAAGCACTGAGCCTTTATTTAAAGTTAATTTCGTTTTGTATTAATTGTATCTTAATTTCAATCAATGTTTCATCAACAATTTACCTGGATTTAATAAATAATAAGTAGCGGTAAATATAGCAGACAATAATCAAGACACGGAGGCGCTGGCGCCTGAACTGCAGCTCGTCTCATAAATGAACCGAAACTCAGCGTCTACTTGCCTTACAGACCTGAGAAATATATATATAGCCTATATTATATTAGATATACTATGAAATGTTTACTGTGTGTCATTCATGTTCTGAATATGTTGCTTCACAGTAGCCTTCACTTAAAATCTTTAGTCCAAGATTGTTGGATAATACAATTTGCCACTGAATTAGTTTAGTCCGGTTATAGGCCTATGTACAACCGCGAACAGCACATGTTGTCCCTGAGCTCCGTAACGACATCTCTCATAAAGGTTTGCGACTTATTTTAAATAGTAAAATATTATCTGAAAAACACCTAGCCTCTTCGCTAAATAGCACACAAAATACCATTGGTATGCTACTTCCGCCGCCTGACCGGAAGTTGCACCCACTTTATTTTTTACAGTAGCGCCCCCCGGAAACAGCTGGATAGAAAACGAAATTGTCTTGAGGAGCATGGAACCCAGACGGAAATTTGATTTTGATTTTTTTTTAATAAAGGCCTGCCTCTAATAAAAGCCTGTTACCTTCTGTAGTTTAGGTAAATAAAGGCCCCGGCTTTTATTTGAGGAATTACTGTATTTTCTGCTTAAAACTGCAGTGAACCAAAGACAGTCTCAAACACACGGTTTGAAATCGCTGGTGTTTCTGACGTCACAAACGACCTTGTAACCAATCAGATCAACGTGTGATCGTCAACCAGTGGATCTCTGAGCTAAGTGAGTGAGTGGAGGCGGGGCTCATTTGCATATTCATAGAACCGCGCATACTAAATGAGGCAAGGGTGTCGAGTTACATTCAAGATATTTTAAGACATGAATTTTTTTCAAGGAAAAAACTTTTAAATATGTAATTTTGGTGATCAAAGATGAGTGTTAAGGGATACAATGATTGACTACAGGGCGACTTTAATATAAGTAACTGTCAACTCTGCATTCACTTGTAAAGAGTTAACAGGTGACATGGGGACTTTGTACTGATGACCGTGTTCATCTGCCGCCACCCAAGACCAGTTTTGACCCAGGAAAAACCCTGTGATGTCACAACATACAGTGTGTGTGTGTGTGTGTGTGTGTGTGTGTGTGTGTGTGTGTGTGTGTACCGTGTGAGTTTGGTGCCGATGAGCTGTCTGGACTGCAGGCGCTCCTCGTCCGTCTGCACAGGTAAGATGTTCTTCTCCTGCAGTTCTCTCTGAGACGGCCTGTTACTGAGCTTCACTGCCAGAGAGTCCTTCCTCAAGATCTTCAGCGCCAGCGTGCCTGCACACACACACACACACATGATAACTACATCAGTGTTCAGCACCAGCGCACGATATCCTTCTGTTTATCATTAGTGCTGCAGTTTTGTCGTCTGGATTCTGATTGTCAATGTTTTTTCGTTCATCAGCTGGAAAAGTGATTCCAACGACCGTGTCTCTGTCATTCTCATTACAGTAGTGCTGTGCTATTCTTTTACATTTACAATGATTTCTAGAACGATATCTTTACTGTTAATGTCATGTTTCTGGAATCTGGATGTGACCCAGTGAGCTCGTTTCTAAATGAGAACTAGGCCATAATAACCCATCGTTGCAGCCGGCCGACACACACACACACACACACACACACGCACACACTGCAGGACTCACTCGTGAAGAGACCGTCGTCGTCCTCCTCCTCGTCCTCGTCCGGCTCTTCATCCTTGTACATGCTGGGCAGGTCCTCGTAGTCCGACTCGCTGGGGATGTTCTCTTTATCGTCGTCACAGTCGATCAGACCCGAGGGCAGAGGCGAACCGTACTGACCCGTGTGGAGCGCAGAGCTGCGGACCACACACACCACAGTCACACACACACACACCACAGAAGAGACGGCAGCGTCGGGCCCTGCAGGTTTGAGGGCCCCTGCTGACCAACTATTTAAATCAGTGGATGACCGCAGCGCTTTCGACCTCGTTTATATAAACACTGCTTCCCTGACCAAAGCTGCAAACACTGCTCATGATCAATGCTGATATGAGCCTGCATTAAACCTGCTCTTCTCGGGATTAAACTGCTCAGTTCATGATTCCTAATGAACGTCTGGAAGCTTCAGGAGTTTCAGTGGAGGGACAGAATCTCCCAGATGTCATTAAAACAGGCCATGTTCACGTGTGTGTCCGAGGATGCAGGAGAGTGGGTCTGGAGGACACGAGGTCGAGTCATGGCGTCATCTGCGTGTTTTAAATCCGGCGACTCTGATTCTCTGCGCTTTTTACATCATCAAAATGTTAGGTAATGTTGGGGAGTGGGGTGTGTGTGGACATCCCGGACTTGCCAAAATGGTGAACTCGCCCCTGAGTGAGGCCTTGCCTTAAAATAACACGTATTAGAGTTACACTGACAATTACAAGATGTTTAAACAAAACAAAATGCATTGTGGTCATTTTTTATGTCGGAATAACGTAAGCTGATTACACTGCAATTACAGAACAATGTAAAGCGGCTTAACTTAAACCTAACAAGTCTCAGTAATCAAAACATTGGAGCAAACCGGACTTACTCTCAGCCGCAGGTGCTATGCCGACTCCCAGAGTGCATTGCAGCATGAATAAATTAAGCCACTGCTTTGTTTTACTACTTTCTGGCTTTATTTGACTTCAAACAAAGTCAATCATTTTAGTCAATCAACATCAATTTATGAAGTCAGCCTATGTGATTTTCTCTCGACGTTTGTACTTTTACTGACAATTCAACAGTCAAGATGACTTTGGGAAACGAGTGAGCGCGAGTAAAGAGTAGGCGTTGATTCATTAAACAGCAGGCGGGAAATAACCGAGACCACCTCCTACTTTCTGGCTAGAACTACTTCCTCCGACTGTCACACAGTAGCGCCTGACTGAAGAGCAGTTCATCCTCAGAGAGTGTGTGGTTTGAGACTCCTCAACGAATCCACATCAGTCGAGGGAATGATTCAATGACACTGTCGTAAACAGAATCTTGCCGCCACCTGCTTTCAGTTTAATATTTAAAGTTTCAACGTAATTTCATATTTCTATATTCAGAATTTTAGATAAAAAAAAATATGAATCTCATATACCCCTTTTCCACCAACAAGAACCGGGTGCTGGTTCAGAGCCAGAGCCAGAGCTGGTTCGGAGTTGGTTCGACTGACAAGCTTACTAAGAACCGGTTTGCCTTTCCACCGGCTTGAGAGCCACAACAGAGCCAGATCTTACGTCACTGCATACGTCTCATGTTGCCCAGCAACGCTAGTGCGGTAGCGCCAAACACAAACACGCCAGGCTTGTTCGAGATGCATCGGCTTCTCGCAGATCGATCGCCGCATGACATCAAAGCACTGCGAAAGCGATCCAAAAGCACAAGGAGATCTCCATGATCTCCAAACACTCCCGCAGCTCCGATCGGTCCGCGCCGCTCCGATGCATCTCGAACAAGCCTTCTATCAACAATGGCGGCCGTTGCATTACTATTGATGCTCATGGCTTTGCGAACCTAACGTACATCGGCATCCAAACACGGCGAATACAACGTGTTCGTGCAGCTCGCCGTAACTTGCATAAACGGAGATTACAATCGAGCTGCTATTAGCTCGATTAGCTGCTAATTCAAAAATGGCGGTCACAAGTTTCTGTTCATCTTGTTGGCCACGGTAACCCCGCCCCCCAGCCGCTGACGTAAGCGGTTCTTACTTCTAGACCAGCAATGATTTGGTGCTACTTAAGAACCACTTTTACTGGTTCGGAGCTGGTGCTTTGGTGGTCGAAAACCAACGAACCGATTTGAAACTAGGCTCTGGCTCCGAACCAGCACCAGCTCTGCCTTGGTGGAAAAGGGGTAATAGCTCTACTTATGCAACTGTAATTTCAGGGAAAGGCATCTAAATGCTGCTTCAGACGCAGATGTGCGTCTCTTCTACAGTGCAAACATGGGATTTGAAATTGGATAGTGCATTGCCATGGAAAAGGAACTTTTTCGAATCTTGATGAAACATGTATCGTTGGAAAGGTCTGAGACTACAGGCTCCATATTAGATCACTGTTTTGTGACAGATACTGTGATAGTATCTATGCTGTGCCAGAAATGTATTGATTAGTGACAGGAGAATGTGGGGTCGTCTGGTGGCTGCTTCTGGTACAGCGCCGAAAAAAAGTCACAGGAACCTACATTTGTGTGATATCAACTTCAAAATTTTGTGATATCAACTTGGTTAGACATGTGGCTTTGATTTTATAGCAATTTTAGACTCAACATTTTTAAATGCTGAATTACAAAACAGATATTTTGTATAAAAAATATTTTTTTAGTTCGATACATTTGCTTTACCATAAACTTAAACTTCTATAACTTTTTTAGTTCGATTTTAAATCAGTATTCCACAGCATTCATGTTAGGGATGCACCGATATGAACATTTTGGCAGATACCGATAATTCTTTAAATCTGAAAGCCGATAACCGATATATTGGCCGATTAATCTAAATCCAAATTTTTATATCATTCTTTAGAGCCTGATTACAAAAAGTCTCACCATTAAATCCATGTCCCAAACACACAATTATAATGCTCTTATTATAATTGTATGTAGCCGATATGACAGACATGTTGCACTTCACTGTATTTTCCTTTTCTAAAGTGATTTCAATCATATTTCCAGCAATTCAAACCCATCATGTTGAACAGTGCGCATCTGAAGCGTCTCAGCTGGAGGAAATAATACATTATTTATCAGCCTTAAATCAGACAACATTTCTTATCAGGCCGATACCGATAACATTACAAATGAACTTATATCGGCCGATACCGATATGGGGGACGCTATATATCTGTGTATGAGCACACACACACACACACACCTCTCCAGTCTCTGCAGGGCGAGCGCCAGGGTCTTCTGCAGCTCGTCGATGATGCGGCTGGACGGGTGGGCGGAGCCGTACTGCAGCGGGTGCCCGTACGGCCCGAACGAGGAGGAGGAGGAGGAGTACATCAGCAGCTTCTGCGGAGGAAGAGGAGGAGACGGCTTGCCCTGCAGACACGGGTCTGGACACAACACACACACACAGCTCAAACACCAACTCGGAATCAAACTCAACGGGGCTGTTTACACCCGGCCACTTCATGCGTCTCTGTGATCGCATTCCAGACGGGCTTGAATCCGATCGCTCACACCACATCAGGAGGAGGTCTGAGACGCGTTCCAGACGAAACTGCACAAATGTAAACGCATCCGGTTGTTGAAACCACATATGTAAATTTTACTCCTCCCACAAATGCTAAAAATAAACGTGTTAGCGCGAGTGATATAGGCTATAGGGATCTCCCAGTCACGTGACCCCTAGCCGCAGCCATTTTGATGAAATACATCCGTCGGCTACTCATAGATCCATTGCCGTGGGTAATATATATTATTAGTATAATTAGCCTAAATATTGCAATACTTTGCGCTACAGTATTGATATAATTGCATGCGCAAAATCATGATGCAAAATATCTCGATACTGAACAGAATCGATTTTTTCCCCACCACGTCATGTCATCGCTCTTATTATTAGCATCACAAAAATAAATATACAAGAGGAAGATAAAGGAATTAGGAATCATATATCCATATGAAGCACCACAAGTTCTTTTTACAGGCATTAAATGTGTGGAAAAACTTCCTGACATTGAGTTCGGTGACAGTACAGCTAACGTTACCTTATTCTCTTCCCATCACGCTACACCGGAGCTTCATTACAAGAAAATGATTTTTCAATCATCACCGCAAAGGTTGGTCAATGTATTTTTATCACCAAATTATAGTAGGCCTGTACCTGTAATAATCTTTAAACTGAGTTTACAGGGAAAAACACATAACAAAATCACCAACAAGATTAAATGTATCTTTAATGAATTTGTTTAATCTAGTTTGATCCAAGAAAAACGAAATAGCTTATATACTTTTTTATACCCATCACTGCCGTCACTGTATGATAAACTGTCATCGAGACGGTTGTCTCAACCTAACGATTTATAAGAAGTGTCAAATAAAATACAAGATCAGCTTTTGGTATTTGAAAGCGAAAGAATGTAATGTGATAATACGCCTAACGAATGAACTGATCTAGGAATGCATGTGTGCATTTTCCCTGTTTATTGCCGCCAACCACTTTTGTCCGTTTTGTTTCTTTTGGGATCCGGTATAAAGATATTCCTTTTGTATGATCACGTATCTGATCGCATCCAAATGCACAGCATCGCTCGGGCATGATAGGAATGTTTCGCGACGAGCTGTAGGCTATTATCACCGGCGGTTTAGCATCTTCTATTCCGTCAAGATGGCGGCTCCAAATGGCGGGACGTCCCTATATGTCATGTTATAGTCAGATATGACGACGCTACTGTAACACACAACGCGCAAACTATCGCAAACCACAGTGAAAGTCGCAGACGCTTAACACACAATCATCTTCATTAAAAGTAAAGGATCGTACTAGTGCTGTTGCCGCTCTCTCCTATTGCGTTCTTAAAATTAACTAAACATCAATAAAATGCAGCTCATATCTGTTGCTTTCGCTGACGTGAACTCTAATAGCACAGGAAGTGAAGATCAAATTTATATACGCTTTGAGAAAACACATTTGTGTGACCCAGTGTGGATGGAACAGTTTTGATAAACCAGATCTGAGAAACACATGATCTGGCCAGGTGTGAACAGCCCCATGATACAGCAACACCAGCATCACATCCCCTTCTCATCAGGACTAACTCACAGCGTAAAGCTCATCCACACACACACACACACACACACCAGTGACGGGTAACTCATAATGAACTGGTTACCCGTTACCCGACAGAAGCATTTTGACCGAATAATACTATCAGTTAAAAAGTCAAATTTCAAAGTAATTTTTCCAAGATATTTTGAAAACATTTCCTGCATGTTTAAAAGTACGCTACACAATATATACACATAAAGTTTTTGAGAGAAAACACCTGATAAATTGCATATAAGTCACATTTTATTAATACATTAATGTAAAATACCGGTAAATAATGTGAAATGTTTACAAACATTATAAACACAGCTATAGGCTATTTTAGTTATCCTCAGTCCACAACAAATCCTCTAAAATTAAACAGTTAAGTTTTCACCTGTGCTGTGATTGGTCAGTCTGTAGGAGGTGTGTCTCACCTGTGCTGTGATTGGTCAGTCTGTAGGAGGTGTGTGTCTCACCTGTGCTGTGATTGGTCAGTCTGTAGGAGGTGTGTCTCACCTGTGCTGTGATTGGTCAGTCTGTAGGAGGTGTGTGTCTCACCTGTGCTGTGATTGGTCAGTCTGTAGGAGGTGTGAGTCTCACCTGTGCTGTGATTGGTCAGTCTGTAGGAGGTGTGAGTCTCACCTGTGCTGTGATTGGTCAGTCTGTAGGAGGTGTGTCTCACCAGTGCTGTGATTGGTCAGTCTGTAGAAGGTGTGTCTCACCTGTGCTGTGATTGGTCAGTCTGTAGGAGGTGTGTCTCACCAGTGCTGTGATTGGTCAGTCTGTAGGAGGTGTGTCTCACCAGTGCTGTGATTGGTCAGTCTGTAGGAGGTGTGTCTCACCAGTGCTGTGATTGGTCAGTCTGTAGGAGGTGTGTCTCACCTGTGCTGTGATTGGTCAGTCTGTGTCTCACCAGTGCTGTGATTGGTCAGTCTGTAGGAGGTGTGAGTCTCACCTGTGCTGTGATTGGTCAGTCTGTAGGAGGTGTGTCTCACCTGTGCTGTGATTGGTCAGTCTGTAGGAGGTGTGTCTCACCTGTGCTGTGATTGGTCAGTCTGTAGGAGGTGTGTCTCACCTGTGCTGTGATTGGTCAGTCTGTAGGAGGTGTGAGTCTCACCTGTGCTGTGATTGGTCAGTCTGTAGGAGGTGTGTCTCACCTGTGCTGTGATTGGTCAGTCTGTAGGAGGTGTGTCTCACCAGTGCTGTGATTGGTCAGTCTGTAGGAGGTGTGTCTCACCAGTGCTGTGATTGGTCAGTCTGTAGGAGGTGTGTCTCACCAGTGCTGTGATTGGTCAGTCTGTAGGAGGTGTGTCTCACCTGTGCTGTGATTGGTCAGTCTGTGTCTCACCAGTGCTGTGATTGGTCAGTCTGTAGGAGGTGTGAGTCTCACCTGTGCTGTGATTGGTCAGTCTGTAGGAGGTGTGTCTCACCTGTGCTGTGATTGGTCAGTCTGTAGGAGGTGTGAGTCTCACCTGTGCTGTGATTGGTCAGTCTGTAGGAGGTGTGTCTCACCAGTGCTGTGATTGGTCAGTCTGTAGGAGGTGTGAGTCTCACCTGTGCTGTGATTGGTCAGTCTGTAGGAGGTGTGAGTCTCACCTGTGCTGTGATTGGTCAGTCTGTAGGAGGTGTGTCTCACCAGTGCTGTGATTGGTCAGTCTGTAGGAGGTGTGTCTCACCTGTGCTGTGATTGGTCAGTCTGTAGGAGGTGTGAGTCTCACCTGTGCTGTGATTGGTCAGTCTGTAGGAGGTGTGAGTCTCACCTGTGCTGTGATTGGTCAGTCTGTAGGAGGTGTGAGTCTCACCAGTGCTGTGACTGGTCAGTCTGTGTCTCACCTGTGCTGTGATTGGTCAGTCTGTAGGAGGTGTGTCTCACCTGTGCTGTGATTGGTCAGTCTGTAGGAGGTGTGTCTCACCAGTACTGTGATTGGTCAGTCTGTAGGAGGTGTGTCTCACCTGTGCTGTGATTGGTCAGTCTGTAGGAGGTGTGAGTCTCACCTGTGCTGTGATTGGTCAGTCTGTGTCTCACCAGTGCTGTGATTGGTCAGTCTGTAGGAGGTGTGAGTCTCACCAGTGCTGTGACTGGTCAATCTGTGTCTCACCAGTGCTGTGATTGGTCAGTCTGTAGGAGGTGTGAGTCTCACCAGTGCTGTGACTGGTCAGTCTGTGTCTCACCAGTGCTGTGATTGGTCAGTCTGTAGGAGGTGTGAGTCTCACCTGTGCTGTGACTGGTCAGTCTGTGTCTCACCAGTGCTGTGATTGGTCAGTCTGTAGGAGGTGTGAGTCTCACCTGTGCTGTGACTGGTCAGTCTGTGTCTCACCTGTGCTGTGATTGGTCAGTCTGTGTCTCACCAGTGCTGTGATTGGTCAGTCTGTAGGAGGTGTGAGTCTCACCTGTGCTGTGACTGGTCAGTCTGTGTCTCACCAGTGCTGTGATTGGTCAGTCTGTAGGAGGTGTGAGTCTCACCTGTGCTGTGATTGGTCAGTCTGTGTCCCACCTGTGCTGTGATTGGTCAGTCTGTGTCTCACCTGTGCTGTGATTGGTCAGTCTGTAGGAGGTGTGTCTCACCTGTGCTGTGATTGGTCAGTCTGTAGGAGGTGTGTCTCACCTGTGCTGTGATTGGTCAGTCTGTAGGAGGTGTGTCTCACCAGTACTGTGATTGGTCAGTCTGTAGGAGGTGTGTCTCACCTGTGCTGTGATTGGTCAGTCTGTAGGAGGTGTGTCTCACCTGTGCTGTGATTGGTCAGTCTGTAGGAGGTGTGAGTCTCACCAGTGCTGTGACTGGTCAGTCTGTGTCTCACCTGTGCTGTGATTGGTCAGTCTGTAGGAGGTGTGTCTCACCAGTGCTGTGATTGGTCAGTCATTAGGAGGTGTGTCTCACCAGTGCTGTGATTGGTCAGTCTGTAGGAGATGTGTCTCACCTGTGCTGTGATTGGTCAGTCTGTAGGAGGTGTGTCTCACCTGTGCTGTGATTGGTCAGTCTGTAGGAGGTGTGTCTCACCTGTGCTGTGATTGGTCAGTCTGTAGGAGGTGTGTCTCACCAGTGCTGTGATTGGTCAGTCTGTAGGAGGTGTGTCTCACCAGTGCTGTGATTGGTCAGTCTGTAGGAGGTGTGAGTCTCACCTGTGCTGTGACTGGTCAGTCTGTGTCTCACCTGTGCTGTGATTGGTCAGTCTGTGTCTCACCAGTGCTGTGATTGGTCAGTCTGTAGGAGGTGTGAGTCTCACCTGTGCTGTGACTGGTCAGTCTGTGTCCCACCTGTGCTGTGATTGGTCAGTCTGTAGGAGGTGTGAGTCTCACCTGTGCTGTGATTGGTCAGTCTGTGTCTCACCAGTGCTGTGATTGGTCAGTCTGTAGGAGGTGTGAGTCTCACCTGTGCTGTGACTGGTCAGTCTGTGTCTCACCAGTGCTGTGATTGGTCAGTCTGTAGGAGGTGTGAGTCTCACCTGTGCTGTGACTGGTCAGTCTGTGTCCCACCTGTGCTGTGATTGGTCAGTCTGTGTCTCACCTGTGCTGTGATTGGTCAGTCTGTAGGAGGTGTGAGTCTCACCTGTGCTGTGACTGGTCAATCTGTGTCTCACCTGTGCTGTGATTGGTCAGTCAGTGTCTCACTTGTGCTATGATTGGTCATTATGTGTCTCACCTGTGCTGTGATTGGTCAGTCTGTAGGAGGTGCGAGTCTCACCTGTGCTGTGATTGGTCAGTCTGTAGGAGGTGTGAGTCTCACCTGTGCTGTGATTGGTCAGTCTGTGTCTCACTTGTGCTGTGATTGGTCATTATGTGTTTCATCTGTGCTGTGATTGGTCAGTCTGTAGGAGGTGCGAGTCTCACCTGTGCTGTGATTGGTCAGTCTGGAGAAGGGTTTGGGCGGCAGGGCGGGGGGCTGTTTGTGGATGAGCTGAGGTTTGGCGGGGGGTTCCTGAAGGTCACCATGGAAGGTGAGGTTTTTTTTGGGAGGAAGCGTTAGAGACTTGAGTGTGTTGTCCTGAGCACAGACTCCTCCATCCAGAGACGACCGGAAGTCCACTGAGAGGAAAGATCAGACACAGAGTTTCAGCGCACGAGGAGCTAGCGTCCTGCTAACTGTGAGCGGGACGCAGCAGAATAAAGCCTTTTACTCAGATCATGAAGCGCTTCATTATCTCAGCTAAGCTCATTAAAGAGAGCCGTAAGCTAAAGCAGCCCTTCATGATAGTTCATCGCTTTCATTATCTCGACACAGTGAGGTAGAAACACACAACTCATCACACATGACTTTTGACAGGACAGTGTGAGTTTACACTACTGTTTAAAGTGAGTTTACACACACTTTCTACTGATATTTTTACAATCACGTCATCGGATATCGGTTTTGTAATATCATATCCACCGATAAAAGGGACACAATGAATAATAAGAGTGTTGGTGAGACAGTCACACACACACACACACACACACACACTCACCGGTCCTCTGCCGGTCTGGGACGTCTGCTGTGCGCTCACAGTCACACACACACACACACACACACACTCACCGGTCCTCTGCCGGTCTGGGACGTCTGCTGTGCGCTCACAGTCACACACACACACACACACACACACTCACCGGTCCTCTGCCGGTCTGGGACGTCTGCTGTGCGCTCACAGTCACACACACACACTCACCGGTCCTCTGCCGGTCTGGGACGTCTGCTGTGCGCTCACAGTCACACACACACACACACACACACACACACACACACACACACACACCGGTCCTCTGCCGGTCTGGGACGTCTGCTGTGCGCTCACAGTCACACACACACACACACACACACACTCACCGGTCCTCTGCCGGTCTGGGACGTCTGCTGTGCGCTCACAGTCACACACACACACACACACACACTCACCGGTCCTCTGCCGGTCTGGGACGTCTGCTGTGCGCTCACAGTCACACACACACTCACCGGTCCTCTGCCGGTCTGGGACGTCTGCTGTGCGCTCACAGTCACACACACACACACACACACACACACACTCACCGGTCCTCTGCCGGTCTGGGACGTCTGCTGTGCGCTCACAGTCTCACACACACACACACACACTCACCGGTCCTCTGCCGGTCTGGGACGTCTGCTGTGCGCTCAGTCTCACACACACACACACACACACACTCACCGGTCCTCTGCCGGTCTGGGACGTCTGCTGTGCGCTCACAGTCACACACACACACACACACACACACACACTCACCGGTCCTCTGCCGGTCTGGGACGTCTGCTGTGCGCTCACAGTCACACACACACACACACACACACTCACTGGTCCTCTGCCGGTCTGGGACGTCTGCTGTGCGCTCACAGTCACACACACACACACACACACACACACACACACTCACCGGTCCTCTGCCGGTCTGGGACGTCTGCTGTGCGCTCACAGTCACACACACACACACACACTCACACACACACACACACACACACACTCACCGGTCCTCTGCCGGTCTGGGACGTCTGCTGTGCGCTCACAGTCACACACACACACACACACACACTCACTGGTCCTCTGCCGGTCTGGGACGTCTGCTGTGCGCTCACAGTCACACACACACACACACACACACACACACACACTCACCGGTCCTCTGCCGGTCTGGGACGTCTGCTGTGCGCTCACAGTCACACACACACACACACACTCACACACACACACACACACACACACTCACCGGTCCTCTGCCGGTCTGGGACGTCTGCTGTGCGCTCACAGTCTCACACACACACACACACACACTCACCGGTCCTCTGCCGGTCTGGGACGTCTGCTGTGCGCTCACAGTCACACACACACACACACACACTCACACACACACACACACACACACACTCACCGGTCCTCTGCCGGTCTGGGACGTCTGCTGTGCGCTCACAGTCTCACACACACACACACACACACTCACCGGTCCTCTGCCGGTCTGGGACGTCTGCTGTGCGCTCACAGTCTCACACACACACACACACACACTCACCGGTCCTCTGCCGGTCTGGGACGTCTGCTGTGCGCTCACAGTCACACACACACACACACACTCACACACACACACACACACACACACTCACCGGTCCTCTGCCGGTCTGGGACGTCTGCTGTGCGCTCACAGTCACACACACACACACACACACACACACACACTCACCGGTCCTCTGCCGGTCTGGGACGTCTGCTGTGCGCTCACAGTGTCACACACACACACACACACACACACTCACCGGTCCTCTGCCGGTCTGGGACGTCTGCTGTGCGCTCACAGTGTCACACACACACACACACTCACCGGTCCTCTGCCGGTCTGGGACGTCTGCTGTGCGCTCACAGTCACACACACACACACACACACTCACCGGTCCTCTGCCGGTCTGGGACGTCTGCTGTGCGCTCACAGTCACACACACACACACACACACACACTCACCGGTCCTCTGCCGGTCTGGGACGTCTGCTGTGCGCTCACAGTCACACACACACACACACACACACTCACCGGTCCTCTGCCGGTCTGGGACGTCTGCTGTGCGCTCACAGTCACACACACACACACACACACACACACTCACCAGTCCTCTGCCGGTCTGGGACGTCTGCTGTGCGCTCACAGTCACACACACACACACACACACACACACACACACACACACACACACTCACCGGTCCTCTGCCGGTCTGGGACGTCTGCTGTGCGCTCACAGTCACACACACACACACACACAGTCACACACACACACATACACACACTCACCGGTCCTCTGCCGGTCTGGGACGTCTGCTGTGCGCTCACAGTCACACACACACACACACACACACACTCACCGGTCCTCTGCCGGTCTGGGACGTCTGCTGTGCGCTCACAGTCACACACACACACACACACACACTCACCGGTCCTCTGCCGGTCTGGGACGTCTGCTGTGCGCTCACAGTGTCACACACACACACACACTCACCGGTCCTCTGCCGGTCTGGGACGTCTGCTGTGCGCTCACAGTCACACACACACACACACACACACACACTCACCGGTCCTCTGCCGGTCTGGGACGTCTGCTGTGCGCTCACAGTCACACACACACACACACACACACACACTCACCGGTCCTCTGCCGGTCTGGGACGTCTGCTGTGCGCTCACAGTCACACACACACACACACACACACACACTCACCGGTCCTCTGCCGGTCTGGGACGTCTGCTGTGCGCTCACAGTCACACACACACACACACACACACACACACACACACACACACACACACACACACACACACTCACCGGTCCTCTGCCGGTCTGGGACGTCTGCTGTGCGCTCACAGTCACACACACACACACACACACACACACTCACCGGTCCTCTGCCGGTCTGGGACGTCTGCTGTGCGCTCACAGTCTCTCTCACACACACACACACACACACACTCACCGGTCCTCTGCCGGTCTGGGACGTCTGCTGTGCGCTCACAGTCACACACACACACACACACACACACACTCACCGGTCCTCTGCCGGTCTGGGACGTCTGCTGTGCGCTCACAGTCGGCTCCTGAGGGATTGCTCTGCATCAGTCCCGGGACTCTGGAGTCTGGCGAGCACAAACACTTTCCTGAGCTCAACTCCTCGGCCCGCTTCCACAGACAGGCTCAGATTACACCAGGGTCACGCCGGTCAATTAGGACACTTAAGTAGCTTTTATAAACGTGCCTTAGAAAAAACAACACTGGTGTGCATCTTCAGACAGAATAATGGCAGTGACATATTTTAAGATTTGCTTTTAATTAAAACGGCTCAAACAAGCATTTTAGTCCGAGACTAGCTTAAGCCTCGTCCGTGAAACCTGGGGATAATGTTAGTAGGAGTTTTACATTATTTAGAAATAAATGTCCATTTCTACCCTGATATTGGCTCTAAGATTTAAAGGGGCGTGTCTCCTTTAAGAGCTCAATGTAAACGCCCTCTGCTGTGATTGGCTCACATCTTTGCATATGAAATAAGTATTAAATGAGGAACTCCAGCAATAGAGCACATTTAGGCCACGCCCACACTGGGGGGGGGGTCAACCCACCAGTCTCCATTGACTCTGTATTGTGTGAAGCTGCCTCTTTGTCATTTATGACTTCTAGCAAAAAACTAAATGTCTACAAGCTGCTGTGTGACGGAAATACGCTTTTATAAGCAGTCGACCCCAACAAACGAGCGCTTAAGGAGACAGAAGTGGATACAGGCGATAAGACGTGACGCATCAGCTGGAGAATGGGTAAAGTGTGGGATCCGGACACTCAGTGCACTGAAAATACACTACGCTGTGTGTCCGCTAAAGCGTTTTTAGCTCTGCTGTGGCCGCTTGAGAGCGCTTTGGCAGTGCAGCGTTTTGAGACGCTTTGCTTGTCATGATACAGAATATCCGCCAAAGTGTTACGTTTTGTTTCTGTGTTGATTCTATATTAAAATGTCGATACAGTGTAATGTATTTTCTCTGGCTATTTTTAAATGATTTTGTTCCGTTATTGTGCTTGTTGTTGTCCTCTGTTGACGTTGTACAAGCAGAATGTGGCGGTTGGTCGGTGTGGTATTAGCCCCGCCCCTCCTCCACTGTGATTGGACGGCTGGGTAAAAGTGACAGTGATGAGCGCTGCGTTTTACCCACTGATCTATAATATATCATTCAGATCAGTGGCTTTCCCCAAAGTTAAACATTCTTCAACTCTCGGCGACCGGTGAAAAACGCCGGGCGCTTCAGCGTGAAAAAAACTCGTTGCGCTCATGGCGCTCCCATTGAAAACAACTGAAAAAATACGCCAGCCGCGTGTAAAAAGGCTTCAGTGGACACACGGCCTAAGTGTGCAGTACACATTTTGTCACTGGTGAGTCAAATGTCAGTTTTATATGTTATATTTCTGTAAGGTGTGCTATCCTGTCGCCTCCAGCGGGCGTAAGTCAGTTCTCAGAGTAACATGACATGCTGAGCTCGGTCTCAATCGCCTGAATCCACTTTTGTGTCCAAACGCTCGTATTTTGGGGTCGACTGCTATCAAAAGCGTGTTTCTGGGTTTTTCAGCTTGTTTGCTGTACACCCCCCCGTCACACAGCCGCTTGTAGACATTGTTTGGTTTGCTGTAAGTCATAGATGACAAGCAGGAGCTTCACACAATCCAGAGTCAGTGTAGACGTTTGGATTGTCACACACACCCCCCGGTGGTCTTCAGATTATGACGCGTGCCGCTGTGTCTCCATGTCCTTCAGACGGCACGTCTCGGTCCAGTGACTGACCTTTCTGGAAGATCTCCTTCAGCACGCCTCTCTGGATCAGCTCGTCCCGGCTCTGGCGCGCACACATCTTCCTCTCCAGCGCTGGGAACACAGATGAAGAGCGAGAGGTGAGGGACAGCTCAGTGTGGTCACGCCTCGGCACACTGGGACGCTGCGACACTAACTGATCCTTCTCATCTGCTGGACCACAAACACTCGAGAGCTCAGTCACACTGCGAGTCTGTGTGTGTGTGATGTCATGATGGCTGATCTAGAGTCAGTGTGGGTCTGTGATTTAATCTACACTGATCAATAGCGCCATCAAAAAACACACATGGAAACTATTCACATATGTCATCTAAAGGATAAGCTGTTGAGGGTTTAATACACAGATGCTTTGCAGCTCCTGAACACAGACTGGGAACCACTTATTCATCTGTCATTATTCATATATCCTAATAAAATGTCACAATGCAAACATTTACAGTCAAACCAAAGTTATTCAGACACCTCCAACATTTCTCACATTATCACAGTTTATTCACTATAGTTTAGAAAATGGTGATCAATATGAGAGGAACTCAGAGTTCTCAGATCAGTGGATATTTCACTGGTTTTGTCCGTCCTTCTGTTAGACTCTCACACATGAATTATGTTGAATATCTGTCAGCTGTTAAATTTAACTACACAATTAGATAATACCAGTTTAGCTCAACCAGTGACCAAGCAATGCTTCATGTTGTTCAGTGTGTGTGTAAAAAGAGCATTAGCAATTACAGAAAACACACTGAGTGGACCTCTATAGAAGAGAAAACAGTGTTTACCTGTGGACCTCTGCTTGAAGGTCTCGCTCTTGTTCTTCCTCCACTTCCAGGGCTTGAAGAGGCGTCCCAGCGTGGAGAACTTGCTCCGGCAGTGGCCGGGCGGCACCAGGGACTCGGAGCGCATGGAGGACAGCTTCTCCACCTCTTCTGCTGTGGGGGAACACACACACACGCTCAAACTGGAGGAACACACACACACACGCTCAACTGGAGGAACACACACACACACGCTCAACTGGAGGAACACACACACACACGCTCAACTGGAGGAACACACACACACACGCTCAACTGGAGGAACACACACACACGCTCAACTGGAGGAACACACACACACACGCTCAACTGGAGGAACACACACGCTCAACTGGAGGAACACACACACACACGCTCAACTGGAGGAACACACACACACACGCTCAACTGGAGGAACACACACACACACGCTCAACTGGAGGAACACACACACACACGCTCAACTGGAGGAACACACACACACACGCTCAACTGGAGGAACACACACACACACGCTCAACTGGAGGAACACACACACACGCTCAACTGGAGGAACACACACACACACGCTCAACTGGAGGAACACACACACACACGCTCAACTGGAGGAACACACACACACACGCTCAACTGGAGGAACACACACACACACGCTCAACTGGAGGAACACACACACACACGCTCAAACTGGAGGAACACACACACACACGCTCAAACTGGAGGAACACACACACACACGCTCAAACTGGAGGAACACACACACACACGCTCAACTGGAGGAACACACACACACACGCTCAACTGGAGGAACACACACACACACGCTCAACTGGAGGAACACACACACACGCTCAACTGGAGGAACACACACACACACGCTCAACTGGAGGAACACACACACACGCTCAACTGGAGGAACACACACACACACGCTCAACTGGAGGAACACACACACACGCTCAACTGGAGGAACACACACACACGCTCAACTGGAGGAACACACACACACGCTCAACTGGAGGAACACGGGCTCAAACTGGAGGAACACGGGCTCAAACTGGGGGAACACGGGCTCAAACTGGGGGAACACGGGCTCAAACTGGGGGAACACAGGCTTAAACTGGGGGAACAGGCTCAAACTGGAGGAACACAGGCTCAAACTGGGAGAACATTCTCAAACCGGGGGAACACAGGCTCAAACTGGGGGAACACAGGCTCAAACTGGGGGATCACAGGCTCAAACTGGGGGAACACAGGCTCAAACTGGGGGATCACAGGCTCAAACTGGGGGAACAGGCTCAAACTGGGAGATCACAGGCTCAAACTGGGGGAACACAGGCTCAAACTGGGGGAACAGGCTCAAACTGGGGGAACACAGGCTCAAACTGGGGGAACACAGGCTCAAACTGGGGGATCACAGGCTCAAACTGGGGGAACACAGGCTCAAACTGGGGGATCACAGGCTCAAACTGGGGGAACAGGCTCAAACTGGGAGATCACAGGCTCAAACTGGGGGAACACAGGCTCAAACTGGGGGAACACAGGCTCAAACTGGGGGAACACAGGCTCAAACTGGGGGATCACAGGCTCAAACTGGGGGAACACAGGCTCAAACTGGGGGAACACAGGCTCAAACTGGGGGAACACGGGCTCAAACTGGGGGAACACGGGCTCAAACTGGGGGAACACAGGCTCAAACTGCGGGAACACAGGCTCAAACTGGGGGAACACAGGCTCAAACTGGGGGAACACAGGCTCAAACTGGAGGAACACAGGCTCAAACTGGGGGAACAGGCTCAAACTGGGGGAACACAGGCTCAAACTGGGGGAACACAGGCTCAAACTGGAGGAACACAGGCTCAAACTGGGGGAACACAGGCTCAAACTGGGGGAACACAGGCTCAAACTGGGGGAACACAGGCTCAAACTGGGGGAACACAGGCTCAAACTGGGGGAACACAGGCTCAAACTGGGGGAACACAGGCTCAAACTGGGGGAACAGGCTCAAACTGGGGGAACACAGGCTCAAACTGGGGGAACACAGGCTCAAACTGGAGGAACACGGGCTTAAACTGGGGGAACAGGCTCAATTTGGGGGAACATGCTCAAACTGGGGGAACAGGCTCAAACTGGGGGAACAGGCTCAAACTGGGGGAACAGGCTCAAACTGGGGGAACACAGGCTCAAACTGGGGGAACACAGGCTCAAACTGGGGGAACACAGGCTCAAACTGGGGGAACAGGCTCAAACTGGGGGAACACAGGCTCAAACTGGGGGAACAGGCTCAAACTGGGGGAACACAGGCTCAAACTGGGGGAACACAGGCTCAAACTGGGGGAACACGGGCTCAAACTGGGGGAACACGGGCTCAAACTGGAGAATTCACTGGAAGTGCTTAAACTGAAGAAGTAGGTCAAACACAGTCCCTATTGACACACACACACACACTTCTAGAAGAGCAGACAGCATCAGTGTGTGACGAGAGCGGGGTCATGTGATCATGAGGACGAGCTGTGATGAAGGACATGTTTGAAGCACGTGTTGGAGTATTTATACACCCTAATCACATTAACACGCGTGTGACGTGCATTAATCAGAGAGGACTTTAATGAAGCGGATTAAACCGTGGGATTTAATATGACGGCACGTTTGCTCACGGTGTGACTATGATCTGCCCTGACCGAAACTACAACATCACATTAATGAAGCCGACTGCTAAAAGCCCTTAACCTTAAAGGGTTCATACAAACCTGAACATTACCCCATGATGCACTCTCCCTCAAGTCATCCTAATATGACAAACACAATCAGAGTCATGCTGCGTTCACACCGGATGCGAATAGTGCGTCAAATTCGCGCCTACCGCGTCTAGTTATACGCTTGACCACTTTGAATCCATTCGCGCGTCAAGAGCGAAATTGACGCGCGTAAAAAAACAAAAGTTTGAAGCGAAATTTACGCGAGTGATGCGCGTCGGAGGTGAAATCCGATGAAACTCCGGAGGCGAAACCTGGATGACGGCCGCTGTCAGCGGTACTTCCGCCTGTCCCGCGCCCAGCTTGATGACTGTTGTCCCGCATCGGAGCGAGGATCACCCTCGCCCTCATCCACCTAATCTGTCATTTATTTTTGTTTTGATGATAAATAGAGCCAGCCTCCAAAAGTTATTAACCTGTCCTATGATTTTTTTCTCTCTTACGTCCAGACACGAACTTATGCACATATACGTTGGTTGTCTTTACATCATAATATTTCATATAATCTAGATATGGAATAAATAACATTCAATACAAAATGAACATGTCTCGTATATTGAAATAAAGTTTTAAGTGATAAAATATTTGCTTTGTTGTGCATTAGAACCACACGCAGGCATTTAGTCATATTACAAAATAATTTATTGAGGCATCCAGACACTTCGCCACGTGACAGCAGCAAGCAGCTAAGCTCCTGATTGGTTAACGCGCCGCGAATTGACGCCAAAGTTCAGATTTTTCAATTCGGGCGGCAGGCGCAAATTTGCGTCAAACGCATGAATGCACAAATAGCACTAACTAAATAATTTGCGCGTAACGCGCCAGATGCTCAATTCGCTCAATTCGCGCCATTCGCGCCGCAGGAATTTTTTACGCACGTAACGCGTCTTTGCATTGACTTAACATTGAAATCACTCGCGCCTGACGCGCTATTCGCATCCGGTGTGAACGTAGCATTATATCAAAACATAATCTGGCTCTTCCCAGCTTTATAGTGGCAGTGAATGGGGGATGAGAAGCACATCCCTCCATTATAAAAGTAATCCAATCCAAGTTTTCAAATATGCTGAAATAAATAATGGTAAACTATAATGAAATAGCAGGGTAAACTACAACATACATGAGACATGAAACGAATACAAAAGACTGTTCCAGGATAACAAAAAGTGGGTGCTTTAGGATGTAACTTTTATTTCATGTACTCGATCTACTGTCTAACGTCACTCATCCCACTACTATCATATTGTTCATAATACACATTTGCAGACACGTTCAGTACAGTAATGTTACTTCCTACGATCTTACTGTTACACTGAAATTGTTCAGTCTAGTCACTAACCGTTTTCGTTATCATATTATACATTCACCTATGTTGACATTGCTGATTGTGAAAGATACACGAATAGTTAGTGCAATGCCTTATGCTAGATAACACCACAAATGTAACGTTATCATGGTACGAGCATAGAGCATTAGTTCAACGTCAAGCTGATAAAAGTAGCCTATTATTATAGCGTTGCAGTGGGAGTTTACATGAGTTTCCAGCATGTTGTGTGATGCTTTCTCCGGTGTGTTGAAAGTCTCAGTGTGGCCGGTACCATGAGCGCTCGCTCTTGTGTTCGAGCGCGAGCGCTCTTGTGAAAATTGGTTGCAATCTGAAACATCACCGATAGAGGCCGCTAAAAAATACATATAGCACCTTTAATCAAGGCCTTCTGAAGCCAAGCCATGCAAAAAAATATCCATATTATTATTATTATTATTTTTTTTATTTAACAGGGACAATACACTAAGCATTGTTACACACAGACAACCGATGCTGTGTACATAGGGCATATAGCATAAAGCTAGTTTGCGGCCCGCGTCCCTGGTTAATATCCATAATCATTATTGTGTTAAATTCATGTTCCTGGTAATCTAGAATCAGAATAACCATCTTCTCTGATGATGTGGGCGGGGCTATAACCTGTCACTCACATGAGATCCACCAATAGCAAACCACAACCATCCAATTAATTCCTCAAAACAAGCCCCGCCCACATTTGTTCTTGTTTCAGAAGCGCTTCACTGATGGCACAATATTGAAGAAAAGACTGAAACGAGTTCTGTAAATTCATGGTGACTGTAAACTAAGTATAGTATTGTTAGAACAGCCTGATAGCCAGCATAACTGTGTCGCAATGAGATCCTCCTGTGATATTTCTTTAGTCTGTACTTTTTTGTTGACAGGTGATAGAATGGTTGTGTTTACCAATGAAATCAGCTGAATATTTTTTTTTTTTTTTTTTAAAACCACACTGAAAAGAAAGAAATCACAATGAAAACCCCCAGTAGAGACGCCCATGTAACGCATGTCTGTATACAGACAGACCAACAACTGAAAAATAGCAAACACGTATCCACTTTTAGCGCGTTTACATTAAAAACGCGGCGTTATACGCGACACACGTGCGTCTGTCGCATGTGTACATGATAATAACAATTAATATACAACAAAACCAGAACGCGACATCGAGTCCTGGGTGAACGCGACGCGACGCCCATCATCTGACGCACACACACGGCTGTAAACATATAATGAGACCCCCAGCGTTAAATGAGCGCATGAACGCACGCGTTCCTCACCGTCCTGACGCGCGTGGCTGCCGCGGCTGCAGTTGCTGCATATGTGCTTGATCTCCTTGCCGATGTGGCAGTGGATCATGAAGGGCATGTTGTTGTTGTGGTGCTGGTTCTGGTTCTCCTTCTCCTTCCTGTAGTTCAGAGTCATCATCCTGGCCAGGCTGAAGCCCTTGTTCTTCGGCTTCTCCATTCCCACGGGCGCGTTGCTGCCCCAGACGCCGTGCAGGACTGTCGGATCCACCACAGACATGATGAGGATGAGGATGATGGAGGAGATGATGATGGTGGTGGAGATGAGCGCGCATCTGAGCAGCACTGGGCACGCGCTCGCGCACTATGCGCCCCCTATAGACACTCAGTGGAACTGCATTGCAGGAGTGTGTCTCAAATCACAGACAAACACTGCTGCAGTGATGAGTATCACACATACACACACCGACAGAAGGTCACCAGCTGGACGATGTGTTTGCTTCCACACACACACACACACACACACACACTAGTCCTACTGTTTCTGCACGATGTGAAGTTCAGTGTGCATGATGTGCTATACTGTACCCCAGTGCTCAATGTACTTGACCTGACCTTCCCTTCCCAGTGTGACGAATTAACTGGAAGGGATATTTTACACAAAACTGAATAAAACTGCTGAATGATCTGAACTATTTTTGAATTAAACTTATGTAATGAGCTCATGTGGCATCAATGCTGCATACTGCTGTGTTTGAGACATTTACTGATGCAAACTACACACTGTTTTATTAGTATAGAGGGAATGCATTAACGTCACTTCCCCGCCGGAACACGCCCCCCTCAGCCGGACTGAGTGGCAGAAGAGCTGCTGCGTGGCTGGAGTTAATAGGGGAAACTGCGTTAACGCGAGTAAAACAAACTATTATCAGTTTAAACTAAAAGTTGGACTCGATATAGTGTTCCTTACAACTTATCAAAGATCCAGTGATCCATGGATATTGACATGCAGCCAGGAATCGTGTTTCCTGACATTTATATGTGCCTGATTTCGACGCCGGGGAAATAAATGAAGAAAATTTGCCTGTAAACGTTTTATATAAATATAATATAGATAGGTCTAAATCCGAGTGATCACTTACATTAATGTTATACTGTATATCATCATATCGTCCAGCCCTAAAACTTGTATAGTTTTTTGTCAGTGTTTATTTAAAAACATCCAATTATGCAGAATATAGTCTGTTCTGTAGCTTTTTGCAGTCTGTAAAAATATACAGTACCTCAGATTTCTGTTCAAATCTAGTTGTACAGTCAATCGCAAAGCTCTTTCCCGTTTTAGATGTGTTTTGTGTGATTTTCACGGCATTCACGCTGAAAAACAAATGCTGCCGCTCAGTCTTTTTGCCACTTGTGGGCGTGACCGCATTCACTCCGGCCGACGGTGACGTCATGCGCATACCCTCTATTGAGACATCTAAAATGTCTTAGTTTTACACTAATAAAATGTAAAACTAAGAAATAATTCTGTTGTCCTTGTCAAACCTCCCCTGAATCATTATTAGATGTGAAACATTAATTTAAATGTTAAACTGTCAGTTTATAGCTGGAATGGTTATTTCTGATTGGATGTTGAGATGTGGGCGTGGCTCTGAGGAGTTTATGCAGATGAGCGTCAGCTTGAGGGGGCGGGGCTTAAGCACACTAATGATAGGACAGTCCTGCATACGTCACTGATGCTTTTCCAGTAATTATTGAACATTACCACACACACAAGCCAAATATACGTCAGAACCCTGGGCTTGAACCATGCTAGTTTGACCAGGATGACACATTCACGTCACAGGCACAGCATATTGTTTAAGTGAGGAACAGACACAATTTGTTATTGAATTACACTGAAAATGACTTTCTGCAGTATTGTTTCATGACGGAGCCACATGTTTTGATCCTCCACCGCTCTGAATGTGTCACAAATGAGCGTTTAACTGTGGATCTCAGGCGTGGTCAGAGACACACCGGCATTGAAGAGCTGCTAAACGCCACATAAGCACATCCTCACCTAATAACATCAGCCCATCCGTGACTCAACAGATCCTGCAGACATGATTCAGCGCTGAGTCACGGCCTGGATCATCTACACCCGCTCTTCAGGACGTCACTGCCCACACACACACACACACACACCAGACCAGAGATGCATCACACAGGACATTACATGCTGTGGTTCACATCTCAGACCCGGCTGCACTAGTGATTAGAGATGCACCATATATCGGCATCGGCCCATGTTCAGCTTTAATGCTATCGGCATCGGCCTAATAAGAAGATTTGGCCGATATATTAAAGCTGAGACGCTTCAGAAGCGCACTGTTGGTTTTGAATTGCTTGAAAAATGATTGGAATCATTGTTTAAAGATATATGTGAATAAAGAGGAAGTAAACACTGTAACGGTGCACTCAGTAATCTGGCAATATCGTGCGCACTGGTAATCATATTTCTTTTTTAAATAAAGACAAGGTAAGGCTAATTTTACATACAGCACACAGTGAAAGCGATATGAATATGACACAGTGGGACACTGTATATAGCCCAGCATATTTTAAAATGAAGGCTTTAAAATGTTACGATGGCGTCTCCTGTGAAGCTGATCTTCAGTTCACATTCACTCACTTCAGACCGGCCGTCACTCGCAGGAACGCGGTTATGCCGGCTACACTTCACACGATATCACCGCTGGACTCCATTAAATCTGCAAGGTTTGTGAAATTAAATGTTCATTAGATATTCAGAGATTTGTTTAAATGATGTAGATGTGCGTTTGCTGAATGCTGACGGTACATGAGAAAGTATTTGAGCCTGAATGTTTGCCTTTTCTGTTACAAATATTATAAAAGCAAATACTTTACTTTTTCACATACCATTTACTTTCTTTGTTTACCAGTTCTGTCTAACAAACTATTAGATATGACTGACAGAGATGGTAAACTAATGAAGACGGAGAATGTGAGAGAGCGCTGTGAGATCAGACGCTGGTGTTCTCAGCGCCGCCCGTCAAAATAAAAGTCCCGCTTCCAACACATCGGCCAATCAGAAAAAACTCATCGTCCAATGCCGTCCGATATTTAAAAAAATGCCAAATATCGGCCGATATATCGGTCGACCACTGAGAACATCATTATAATTGTGTTTGGGACATGGCTTTTAATGGGAAGAATTACATTTTTGTAATAAATCAGGCTCTCAAAAATTATATAAAAATCAGATTTAGATTTATCAGCCAATATATCGGTTATCGTTATCTGCCAAAATATTTATTTCGGTGCTTCCCTAACATTAAATCAGTGTTTCTTCAGCAGCCCAAAGATGCGATGTCTTCTTTACCGCTGCGTTTATGAATCTGTGCATGAAACCGCCATCCGTGTTCTTCATAAGCACATGCATTCGATGCAATACATGCGATTAAAGTGTTTGTGGCGATTAAAATCAGCATATGCCACATATTTTACTCGATTATGGTTGCTACGATTATGAGTTCAGTCGCAAGTATTGTGTTTACATGAGGTAAAGTTAAATCACAATAAATCTCATTATGAATGTAAACGTAGTCATTAAGGGAATTAAAATTTCAACAGTAACCAATCCAAGTTAACTTGCTTCTGACCACAATCACAGTATTTTCTCATCAACTGAGCCTCTGCTGTCTGAGACTCCTCAGGCTTAATAGCTTAGAGTGGGAATAACAACAACAACAACAAAGCGTGAAATGCTATAATCTTCATCCACAGAAGTGTTGAGATGAAGTGAATGTGAGGATAAATGCATGTTACACCCGCAGAGATGCTCGGAGACACTGAACACACAGCTGCACGCCTGTACATCTCCATATGCGTGTGTGTTGTGAGTTTGCACTGGAGTCAGTTGTCCAAACACTAGTAGTAGACACACACACATCAGTGCACGGTTACATCAGCAGACACGTGCAGCAGACCCTGAATAATGAATGAAGCAACTAACCGTAGGCTGCTGAAACACATCCGCTCCGTCTTAATCTCAGTCCCTGTGCTCTGGATGAGTGCCGGATTGCGTAACGCTGAGGCTGGATCAGGCACTCGGAGTGATAGAGCGCAGCGGAGATATGAAGGAGGCCGGAGGAAGAGTGATGTGCTCGATTCAGGACATTCATGAGTCCGGCCTCACTCCACCAGCATCAAAGAGACAGAGAACTGGAGGATTTACTTTAACAAACAGTTCTCGATCAGAAACTGCTAGCAAAGTGCTGTTTCAGCATGAAGAAGCTCCAGTTCTCCTCTATATCAGTGTCAGTGTTTCTGAACTCCTGAAACGCCTCCATTGTAGTCTTGAGTTTCTTCCGGGAACGAACACGTCACAATATTCCTCATTATAATAATTCATACGCAGAATAAAGGGGCGGGGCCTGGTTGAGTTAGTTAGTAGTGTGTTAAACTGGTGGTTATGGAAAGGGGCGGGACTTTCCCAAACACACTCAAAGCGCTCGACCAATCACAACACACTGCTCCAGCCGACCAATCAGAGCACAGTGTGCTTTTCAGAAGGAGGGGCTTCATAGAGACAGGAAGTAAACAGAGCGTTACTGACAGACTGGGAAGAGAGGAGCCGCAACAATGGAGAATATGAGGAGAATAATCAACATTCAAGCAGGAAAACCTGTTCTAGTAGAGCCTGAAAACCTGTTCTAGTAGAGCCTGAAACCTGTTCTAGTAGAGCCTGAAACCTGTTCTAGTAGAGCCTGAAACCTGTTCTAGTAGAGCCTGAAACCTGTTCTAGTAGAGTCTGAAACCTGTTCTAGTAGAGCCTGAAACCTGTTCTAGTAGAGCCTGAAACCTGTTCTAGTAGAGTCTGAAACCTGTTCTAGTAGAGCCTGAAACCTGTTCTAGTAGAGTCTGAAACCTGTTCTAGTAGAGCCTGAAACCTGTTCTAGTAGAGTCTGAAACCTGTTCTAGTAGACAACAAACATAACAAGACTTTGTAAAATATGGCCTATTCAAAACTATCCTAATATTATGTTTCAAAGAGTAACAAAAGTGTTATGGGTTTGGAACGATGTGAGGACAAATGATGCCAGAATTGTAATTTTTGGGTGAACTATCCCTTTACCATCTGTGTCAGTCACATCACCAGAGACCATCATGCGGCTCTGAGCACTTCAGCTGAACTCCAGTGACGTCATGCTTGCGTAACACCATCTCTCTGCTCTCTGTCAGCACAGATTCATTCACGAAGAAGATTCTCGCCCCGAGCAGCACAGATGATTGTGTGGGTCTTTACTTTTGGATTTCAGTCCTAACCTTTAGATGTATTGGATGAATTAGTGAGATGCAGTACATGACCTTGGGAAGAGAGAGAGGCATGAGGCTGATGTCTTTTCTCTGCAGGTTGTTCAGTCCTGTTCCAGGAACAAAGCTACCAGAAGTCATTTGTTTGATCATTGACGATGAAGGAAACATGAGAGACAGCGATCTTGACGTGTGTCCAGTGATGTAAAAAATCCAGCACGACACCGGGTCCGAACCAGATGCGATGCGATAAGATTCTAGCGACATTCAGTTTGTCTGTCCACAAGACTGAGGAAAAGTGCAGGGGCGTGTGCTTGCGATTGATTCAGCGAGAGTGAGGGCGGGGCCTTGATTTCACGGCTTTACTTCCTGCTCACGACTGCGCATGACTGGTCCCGAAAACGCAAGTGCGCAGACTCAAGTCCCAAGATGTCAGCGCCATATCGGGACACTGGCGGCTTCAGTTCTCTCCGATGGAAGAGAGCAAAGGGGCGTCGTCCATCTTTTTTACAGTCTATGGTTAGGATTTGAGTAGCATAGCGTTGTATGAAATCAGCACTGTGTTTGACATGACCAATGAAATCTTTAGAATCGGCTGCGGGGCGGAGTTTGCGCTGTAGTTGATTGGGGGGGAAAAAATCATGCATGCGTGTCATGTGCCTGTCTGCCAATAGAAGGAAGCCACGCCTATTCTGGAGCTCCGCCCTGTTTCGGAGATCTCCAGGCTGCAGTTATGAGGTGGTGTTATGAGATGTACTGTTTTTATGATGCAGGGTTTTTAGGATTTGAAATGTTTGTTAATGTTGTATGTTACATGTGTTATGTGTTGATGTGGCAGCAGTTCCCTAATCTAAAACAAATTTCTCCTAAGCGAAACAATAAATGCTACCTTGACCTTGACCTTATACCCTTCTGAACTTATCAACGCTGCCCGTGACTTTAAGGAACAAAATAGCCCTGCTGAAGATATTAATTTTGTTTTGCATTTTGTTTATGCTTAAAACAAGACAATCTGTCAGTGGGGTCAGAAAAATAAACGAAATTCAAAGGGCCCCATTGACAGATGTTTGTTCTTTTTGCAGTGATTGTTCATTTGGACGGAGGAGATACCACTTTTAGCAAGAGGACAGGTTTTGTCCTCAACGATGCATCGGGTTTGCAACCCACGGATCCAATGCAACGTGTGGCAGGTTCCAGAGTGTCAACAGTACGACCCCAACTTTGTGTTTGTGTGACGCGTCACTCAGTTCAACTGCGCTCATGACACACAACGCCGGATCAATACGCCGGATTGAAATCCCACTTCAGCTTCTTCAGGATGAGGACAGAGAGCCTTCGCCATGCAAGCCAAAAACTGTACACTAACAGGCTGTTGATGCATTTATTTCTGCTATTAGATATGTCGAGTAAAATGCCCAGAGCTTATCATCATTACCGGCATAAATTTGATCACAATCCAGTTTTGAGATCTTTTTATCACTCAGCCCTAATAATTGCGCCTTGATTTTCCACTTCAAGCACTGCTTTGATTTATAATAATATTTTTTGCTTTGCCAGAACAAATATTGGATGCCGCCTACATCATTAACAAGGAGCCGTTCTGATTGGCTGTCACAGACCACTTGCACTCTCCATCAAATAGGAATGACATTTAAGGTTATTTTAATTCATTTTAAGTGGTATGTTGGCATTTTATGTTTTATTTATTTCACAGACTGATCTCATAAAATTGCGTGTGTATGACACGGCAATTCGTATTTCCATTTTTGGCGTGCTATCAACACGCACAATCGCTTTTCAGCGTGTTTATGAACGCAGTTGACTTAACGTTACATTACTGTATATATAAATATATGACCTACCTCCACCCCGTCCCTAAACCTACCCGTCACTGGGGTTAATAGCATTTATGAGTCTTCCCCTGCCATCCTAGGAAAAAAAATATCGCTCCCCAGATGTAGATCTACATTTTGCTTCGTTTTGCTCGGAAATTTAATGGCGTGTAAATATACGCGGAATCACTTGGACATTAATGGCGTAGACATACACGCATACACGCGGATATCTGAAAATGCGTATAGATAACACGCCACTTGACTTGAAAGTGGCGTGTCTGTTTACGCAAAAGTCATGATGTCATGTTGTATTTCATAAATGCATGCCATTTTTACTGAAGTTTTATAGCATTTGAGTCTTAAAGGTTGTTTGCTGTCTCCGACACACACGATCTAGTGATGCGCGATATATCGGTCACCATAGCGGTATCGGCCGATATATGTTCATTTTTATTTTTAATGTTAGCGTTATCGGCCTGATAAAATTTAACCGATATATTAAAGCTGATAAATAATGTATTATTTCCTCCAGCTGAGACGCTTCAGATGCGCACTGTTCAACATGATGGGTTTGAATTGCTGGAAATATGATTGAAATCACTTTAGAAAAGCAAAATACAGTGAAGTGCAACAGCACATGTCTGTCATATCGGCTACATACGAAGAGCATTATAATTGTGTGTTTGGGACATGGCTTTTAATGGTGAGACTTTTGTTTTTGTAATCAGGCTCTCAAAAATTATATAAACATATGGATTTAGATTTATCAGCAAATAAACCGTTTATCGGCTTTCAAATATAAAGAGTTATCGGTTATCGGTATCGGCCAAATTGTTTATTTATTTCGGTGCATCCCTAACACGATCTGAGGAGCCAATAACGTCTGGAGCACAAACACACTCATCTTTGAAGTCTTGAAAGTTGTTTTAGTCGTTTCTCCTCTATTGTGTCGTATATCTGAGTCAAACACTTCTGGAACGAGAACACATGTGGGCGGGGCTTGACTGTGTCTGTGGGGAGTTGATTGGATGGTTGTGGCTTGCTATTGGCTGATCTCATGTGAGTGACAGGTTATAGCCCTGTTTTGATTTCATGGTGGCTTTGACAGGTTTCAGCACATCACTAACATCACTAGCATTAGAGATGACTGACTAAACCACTAATAATTTACATTAAAGGGTTAGGTCACCCAAAACTGAAAATTATGTTATTAAATGACTCTCCCTCATGTCGTCCCAAGCCCGTCAGACCTCCGTTCATCTTCGGGACACAGTTTAAGATATTCTAGATTTAGTCCGAGAGCTTTCTGTCCCTCCATTGTAAATGTGTGTACGGTATACTGTCCTTGTCCAGAAAGGAGATAAAGACATCATCACAGTAGTCCATGTGACATCAGTGGGTTAGTTAGAGTGTGTTGAAGCATCGAAAATACATTTTGGTCCATAAATAACAAAAACTCCGCCTTTATTCAGCATTGTATTGTCTTCCGGTTCTGTTGTGGATCCGCGTTCAGTGACGCCGCTGACGTAAGACGCTGCTGACGTGTGTCTGGTGCGCCCGAGCTTCGGTTACAGTCTGAGGGAGACGCACGCTGGAAACAAAACAATCTTCGCAAACATGTCTAAGGATTTCCACACAGAGGAAGACTTGCATTTTTTGCCCAGCCATATTTATTTGAACCCGAATACACGGACGCACCAGACACACGTCAGCAGCGTCTTACGTCAGCGGCGTCACTGCGGACTCGTGAACGCGGATCCACAACAGAACCGGAAGACAATACAATGCTGAATAAAGGCGGAGTTTTTGTTATTTATGGACCAAAATGTATTTTCGATGCTTCAACACATTCTAACTAACCCACTGATGTCACATGGACTACTTTGATGATGTCTTTATTTCCTTTCTGGACAAGGACAGTATACCGTACACACATTTACAATGGAGGGACAGAAAGCTCTCGGACTAAATCTAAAATATCTTAAACGGTGTCCCAAAGATGAACGGAGGTCTGACGGGCTTGGGACGACATGAGGGAGAGTCATTAATGACATAATTTTCATTTTTGGGTGAACGAACCATTTAATGATGTACCCACACATGTGAAGATATGTGAAGTACTCGAACAGTAGGCTTTCCGTCACGAGGACGTCCTCTCGAACACACTGTCCAGCGGCGCACACACTCGCTTCACGCTGCTTTAGCTGATATTAAAGTGGGGCGATAGAGAAATCCTCTCATTAACTTCTGCCATGTGCGCCGGCGGCTCTGAGGGAGTTATGTCATTATAATCCGTGCCGAAGCTCGTTCCCAGCCTCAGCGCTAAACACACGCTCATCCAGGAACGCGAACCGAACGCTCCTGTACAGGTTGATGTTCTCAAACGCTGGCATAAAAACATTATTCTTCAACGTTCAGAAATAACCTTCATAACCTAATGGGAACGTTAGCAAAACATCCTGACATGGTCTCTTCATTTATGGGTCATGTTGAGAATGTCCTCTATATGGCACATATTGAATTCTCTTTAGAAAACGAGAAACCATTAAAGCTGGACACACGTTTCCTCAGGTCATGCTGGTTTATTCTCCAGCTGCTCTTAAACACAGTGATTCCTCTACTCCTCTTTAGTTCAGATTGTTACAGTGGACTGAGAGGATGATTAAAGCACCAGATCTGCACATTCGTCTCATCTCACTGTGTTTGATCAAATCTCTCAGACTTCTGTTGCGATGGAGCATCTCTGATAATGTTGAGACGATAACTGTCGGGTTAAAAGACTGTGTTTCCATACGTGTGTGTGTGTGTGTGTGTGTAGATGAAGCGAGTGAAAGTGACCCACATTAACAGGTTTGTCAGATTAGCAGGCATGTATGACACAATGAAGCGGATTAGCGACATCTAGTGGCCTGTCTCCTTCACTACAGTGTGTCACATCAGAAACTGGTGAATGAAACCAGCCGAGCGTTTTTAATAATACATTAGAGCTGCTCGATTCTATGGAAGCATATGGGTAGCAATATACAATTTGAAATGTAATATGCAAAATGACCATGCAATATAAAATGGCAATGCATTTCTGTATTTAAATTTACACCTACAATGCATTTTCAATTTGCACATTGAATTTTCTCTACATTCATTGTGGGACATTTAATGAAAATGCCATCGCAAGTGTCTTAACTGTGAGTGTAAATGCAATTAAGAAAAATAACATTTAAATTATCATTTTGCTTGCAGTTTTTGCTTGAACATGTTAAACATATCTAATAATTTCTATAATATATTTTCATTTTCATTTTGCAACTTATAAAGAGTTAAAATATGCCTTCAGTGTATGAAATGGCAAATGTGAATTATTGAATTTCATTTTCATTTTGCACCAAACATTGCACAAATGTAATGGAAAATGTCCATTTGAATACAGAAATGCATTGTCATTTTGCATATTACATTTCAAATTGAATATTGCTACCCAAATGCTTCCATACGTTTCTGGGTAAATTTGATTTTTCAAATTTATCACGATTCTGAACAGACAACTAAACAAACTAACATGTCATTTACTAGAGGATGATCAATGTAATATGTTCAATTATTTTCAATGAAGTTTCTTTTTTTAACTGTTTTGAGTGAATGATTCAATGACTCACTCATAAAGACTTGTTTCCTGTTAGGATGAATCAATGTTTTTGATCAAATCTCTTGAGTGAATGACTCAATGACTCACTCATAAAGACTTGTTTCCTGACTGGATGAATCAGTGTTTTTGATCGAATCTCTTGAGTGAATGACTCAATGACTCACTCATAAAGACTTGTTTCCTGACTGGATGAATCAGTGTTTTTGATCGAATCTCTTGAGTGAATGACTCAATGACTCACTCATAAAGACTTGTTTCCTGACTGGATGAATCAGTGTTTTTGATCGAATCTCTTGAGTGAATGACTCAATGACTCACTCATAAAGACTTGTTTCCTGACTGGATGAATCAGTGTTTTTGAACGAATCTCTTGAGTGAATGATTCAATGACTCACTCATAAAGACTTGTTTCCTGACTGGATGAATCAGTGTTTTTGATCGAATCTCTTGAGTGAATGACTCAATGACTCACTCATAAAGACTTGTTTCCTGACTGGATGAATCAGTGTTTTTGATCGAATCTCTTGAGTGAATGACTCAATGACTCACTCATAAAGACTTGTTTCCTGACTGGATGAATCAGTGTTTTTGATCGAATCTCTTGAGTGAATGACTCAATGACTCACTCATAAAGACTTGTTTCCTGACTGGATGAATCAGTGTTTTTGATCGAATCTCTTGAGTGAATGACTCAATGACTCACTCATAAAGACTTGTTTCCTGACTGGATGAATCAGTGTTTTTGATCGAATCTCTTGAGTGAATGACTCAATGACTCACTCATAAAGACTTGTTTCCTGACTGGATGAATCAGTGTTTTTGATCGAATCTCTTGAGTGAATGACTCAATGACTCACTCATAAAGACTTGTTTCCTGACTGGATGAATCAGTGTTTTTGATCGAATCTCTTGAGTGAATGACTCAATGACTCACTCATAAAGACTTGTTTCCTGACTGGATGAATCAGTGTTTTTGATCGAATCTCTTGAGTGAATGATTCAATGGCAAACACATGTTTAACAGTCTTTTGTCGCCACTTACTGGTGTAACGATGTAATGACACACTCTTTATTTCAAGCATTACGTAAATTTCAAAAGCTGATTTACTGTATTTTGATCACCGAAATCAGTGTTTATATCCGAACTTTACACTTGTATCCCAGTACTTCTGTGATTAATATGAATGATTGTAAGGCAGAAATAATGAAACTGTAAGGTTGAAAAGGCTGGAGAGTCCGCACACTCCACCAAAGACAAGAGACGTCAAAAAAGTGAGATCAAGTACATGCTTTCACTGATAAAAGGGCCAACGCTTCGGTCATGTGACCTTTGGCAATGCCAAGCTTACAGGGTTGATGAGGTCACATGTGACGGAAACGTTTACGCCGCGGTGAGTCCTAGCTATTCCCGTTAGCTGGAATACACATGACTTGACTCTAGTATGCTCTAAATAATCTTATTTCTTTAGACTTAGATAATGAAGAACATTTAAGTGAGCTCAAACAAACCAGAGTCTCATTTGTTTTTGTTCTCACGCTTTCATCCATGTAGTTATTCCACACGAGCGTACTAAGAATGTTGTGCTAACATTCCCATTTAGTCATAAAAACGTTATTTTGTTCAAATACATATTTTTCTTGGTTATGTGAACATTTAATTTTCCTCATTCTTCAGTCATTATCATTATTGGAATGTTCTCGGGAATGTTCTCGGAATGTTCTGAAACTAATAGATACATTTAAAAAACATTTAAACAACGTCCAACTGAATTTGACACAAATTTCACAATTTGATTTAGATTCTTAAGCATGTGATTCTATTCAATTCCGATTTCGTTTAAATTCCATTCGATATCGATTAATTGGCAAATTACATGGCAAATATTAAAGGAAGAATATAGAAGAATATAAGAAGATGCCATCATGGGTGGGAGTGGCAGACCAACTGCAGCAAGGAGCAATATTAAAGACATTTTAAGAGAACTTTGGTAAAATGGCTGAAAAATCAAATACATTAACTAAAAGTATAATTTAATGGATTATCACTTTCGACCAGTAGCTGGCACAGTTACGAAATTGATGTGGTGTGGTCAGAGTGAGGTAACAATGACACATACAAAGTTTGGTGTTAATATGTTGAGGAATTGCAGAGATAAAGCCTGAATAGTCCTTTTGGCAGCATGCCTCAAATATGCTGCTGCAGTATAAGAAAACAGTTTCGTCTATCAACGTGAAATCCATAACTTTTATTCAGCACGGTCTGGAGATGATACGATTCGCATTTGGTGAAAATCGGACAAACGGCCTAGGAGGAGTTTGAAAAACTAGGTATTCAATGAAAATCAAGATGGCGGACAGGAAAATTGTCCAAATACGTCAAACTTGGTATCTATGTTCTCGGCATGACCCAAGGAATCTATTAAGACCAGTGTCATTACAATAGGCATATTTATTCAAAAGTTATTAGCATTTTTGGAAATTTGATTGAATTTTTGACCAACAGGTGGCGCTAACTTGAAATCTTTTGAGCACCCTTCAGGGGATGGTGCTAGTGGCAAATTCTGAGTTTCATAATGTTACAGCTATGCATTTGTTAAGTACAGCATTTTACATCACAAAACTGTATTGAAGTCAATGGGAATTTCATGTTTTGTTCTATTATAGCGCCACCAAGAGGCAAAATCCCACATTTTTTTTCATGTGTCCTCAGAATGAGCCCATACATGTGTGTGCCAAATTTGGTGAAAAGATCTCAATTCGCTTCGGAGTTATAGACATAAATATGAAAAAACACGTCAAAAATGACTGACAAGTGACTTTGATTGAATTTTACTACCCCTTACTATCAATATTTTGGCAATTGGGAATTAGCGAATAGCCAGCAAGCTATGTTTCCAAACTTCTGACGGTGGTTTCGTCTGGATCGGACTAACGGTTTTGAAGATATCTGCAAATGTTTTTTAAGCGCTAAATCACAACGCTACACAAACCGTAAGATGAAACCTAGCATGTTTGGTATCTGTGGACTCGGCAAGGATTCAGGAACGTAACGAGATAAAATAAGTCAACCACACCCAGTTATAAGCATTTGAAAAATAAATGTTACCACTAGGCGGCGCTGTTTCGAAACTTATCAGGCTCCTTCAAGGCATCGTACTGATGACCCATACCGAGTTTCGCAACAATTCGTTCATGGGTTCAAAAAATTACAGCATTTTTGCACATAATTCAAAATGGCCGACAGCCAAAATGGCCGAACTGGGAAAATTGGATATCAGTCGACTCGGCATAACGACCTGAATCGAGACCACTTTTATGATTTCTGGACAAACCGTTCAGAAGTTATGAGCAAAAATTGCCATTTTTCATATCTCCGGACCAGTAGGTGGAGCTGTGCCGAAACGCAGCATGTAGCCTCAAGTCATGCTTGTGATGACATGTACCAAGTTTGGTCTGAATATGATTAAGCGTTGCGGAGATACAGCCTTACGTCTGTTTTCGCATGCGCTACGTAAAATTAGTTTGTGCGTTTATCGAAAACTGTTAAGCGGATCGACTTGAATTCCATAACTTTTTGTCGGCCTTGCCTGGAGAAGATCTGGTGCAATTTTGGTGAAAATCGGACAAACCGTCTAGGACTAGTGCAATGCCCGTGCAAAATCTGTTTTTGTAATTGTTGGTTTGGAATGTTTGAGTTGCTGAATAGCCTAGGCTACTACTACACAGGAGCCTAAACTCTGAGAAAACGATAGTGCACCAGAATAAAATATAGTATTCAGAATTAAACAGTGTAGCTGACTTACAGATTCAGTTAACATCCACAAAATGAATAAGCGCGGCGATTCAGGGGAGGTTTAGACCTTGGCTGGAGCAGCTACACAGTGAACTCCAAGAAAACGCTACGCTTGAGCAAACAGTTGGTGAATAGGCTACTACAAATGATGGCCATGAATAAAATATAATATTCAGATATTTTTAAACCACAACCCTCTAATGTCAGAATGTTTATTTTGGGGAGTGGCCACGCAGTGTGCAGTGTGAGAGGGGGAGTGGCCACTCGGTGTGCAGTGTGAGAGGGGGAGTGGCCACTCATTGTGCAGTGTGAGGGGGGAGTGGCCACGCAGTGTGCAGTGTGAGAGGGGGAGTGGCCACACAGTGTGCAGTGTGAGAGGGGGAGTGGCCACTCAGTGTGCAGTGTGAGAGAGGGAATGGCCACTCAGTGTGCCGTGTGAGAGAGGGAATGGCCACTCAGTGTGCAGTGTGAGAGGGGGAGTGGCCACTCAGTGTGCAGTGTGAGAGGGGGAGTGGCCTAAGTGTGCAGTGTGAGAGGGGGAGTGGCCACTCAGTGTGCAGTGTGACAGGGGGAGTGGCCACTCAGTGTGCAGTGTGAGAGGGGGAGTGGCCACTAAGTGTGGAGAGGGAGTGGCCACTCAGTGTGCAGTGTGAGAGGGGGAGTGGCCACTCAGTGTGCAGTGTAGAGGGGGAGTGGCCACTCAGTGTGCACTGTGAGAGGGGGAGTGGCCTCAGTGTGCAGTGTGAGAGGGGGAGTGGCCACTCAGTGTGCAGTGTGAGAGGGGGAGTGGCCTAAGTGTGCAGTGTGAGAGGGGGAGTGGCCTCAGTGTGCAGTGTGAGAGGGGGAGTGCCCTCAGTGTGAAGTGTGAGAGGGGGAGTGGCCACTCAGTGTGCAGTGTGATAGAGGGAGTGGCCTCAGTGTGAAGTGTGAGAGGGGGAGTGGCCACTCAGTGTGCAGTGTGAGAGGGGGAGTGGCCTCAATGTGCAGTGTGAGAGGGGGAGTGGCCTCAGTGTGCAGTGTGAGGGGGGAGTGGCCTCAGTGTGAAGTGTGAGAGGGGGAGTGGCCTCAGTGTGCAGTGTGAGAGGGGGAGTGGCCTCAGTGTGAAGTGTGAGAGGGGGAGTGGCCACTCAGTGTGCAGTGTGAGAGGGGGAGTGGCCACTCAGTGTGAAATGTGAGAGGGGGAGTGGCCACTCAGTGTGCAGTGTGAGAGGGGGAGTGGCCTCAGTGTGAGAGGGGGAGTGGCCACTCAGTGTGCAGTGTGAAAGGGGGAGTGGCCTCAGTGTGCAGTGTGAGAGGGGGAGTGGCCACTCAGTGTGCAGTGTGAGAGGGGGAGTGGCCTCAGTGTGCAGTGTGAGAGGTGGAGTGGCCACTCAGTGTGCAGTTTGAGAGGGGGAGTGGCCACTCAGTGTGCAGTGTGAGAGGGGGAGTGGCTACTCAGTGTGCAGTGTGGAGGGGGAGTGGCCACTCAGTGTGCAGTGTGAGAGGGGGAGTGGCCACTCAGTGTGCAGTGTGAGAGGGGGAGTGGCCTAAGTGTGCAGTGTGAGAGGGGGAGTGGCCACTCAGTGTGCAGTGTGACAGGGGGAGTGGCCACTCAGTGTGCAGTGTGAGAGGGGGAGTGGCCACTAAGTGTGGAGAGGGAGTGGCCACTCAGTGTGTAGTGTGAGAGGGGGAGTGGCCACTCAGTGTGCAGTGTGGAGGGGGAGTGGCCACTCAGTGTGCACTGTGAGAGGGGGAGTGGCCTCAGTGTGCAGTGTGAGAGGGGGAGTGGCCACTCAGTGTGCAGTGTGAGAGGGGGAGTGGCTTAAGTGTGCAGTGTGAGAGGGGGAGTGGCCTCAGTGTGCAGTGTGAGAGGGGGAGTGCCCTCAGTGTGAAGTGTGAGAGGGGGAGTGGCCACTCAGTGTGCAGTGTGATAGAGGGAGTGGCCTCAGTGTGAAGTGTGAGAGGGGGAGTGGCCACTCAGTGTGCAGTGTGAGAGGGGGAGTGGCCTCAATGTGCAGTGTGAGAGGGGGAGTGGCCTCAGTGTGCAGTGTGAGGGGGGAGTGGCCTCAGTGTGAAGTGTGAGAGGGGGAGTGGCCTCAGTGTGCAGTGTGAGAGGGGGAGTGGCCTCAGTGTGAAGTGTGAGAGGGGGAGTGGCCACTCAGTGTGCAGTGTGAGAGGGGGAGTGGCCACTCAGTGTGAAATGTGAGAGGGGGAGTGGCCACTCAGATTGCAGTGTGAGAGGGGGAGTGGCCTCAGTGTGAGAGGGGGAGTGGCCACTCAGTGTGCAGTGTGAAAGGGGGAGTGGCCTCAGTGTGCAGTGTGAGAGGGGGAGTGGCCTCAGTGTGCAGTGTGAGAGGGGGAGTGGCCTCAGTGTGCAGTGTGAGAGGGGGAGTGCCCTCAGTGTGAAGTGTGAGAGGGGGAGTGGCCACTCAGTGTGCAGTGTGATAGAGGGAGTGGCCTCAGTGTGAAGTGTGAGAGGGGGAGTGGCCACTCAGTGTGCAGTGTGAGAGGGGGAGTGGCCTCAATGTGCAGTGTGAGAGGGGGAGTGGCCTCAGTGTGCAGTGTGAGGGGGGAGTGGCCTCAGTGTGAAGTGTGAGAGGGGGAGTGGCCTCAGTGTGCAGTGTGAGAGGGGGAGTGGCCTCAGTGTGAAGTGTGAGAGGGGGAGTGGCCACTCAGTGTGCAGTGTGAGAGGGGGAGTGGCCACTCAGTGTGAAATGTGAGAGGGGGAGTGGCCACTCAGATTGCAGTGTGAGAGGGGGAGTGGCCTCAGTGTGAGAGGGGGAGTGGCCACTCAGTGTGCAGTGTGAAAGGGGGAGTGGCCTCAGTGTGCAGTGTGAGAGGGGGAGTGGCCTCAGTGTGCAGTGTGAGAGGGGGAGTGGCCTCAGTGTGCAGTGTGAGAGGGGGAGTGGCCACTCAGTGTGCAGTGTGAGAGGGGGAGTGGCCTCAGTGTGCAGTGTGAGAGGGGGAGTGGCCTCAGTGTGCATTGTGAGAGGGGGAGTGGCCACTCAGTGTGCAGTGTGAGAGGGGGAGTGGCCTCAGTATGCAGTGTGAGAGGGGGAGTGGCCACTCAGTGTGCAGTGTGAGAGGGGGAGTGGCCTCAGTGTGCAGTGTGAGAGGGAGAGTGGCCTCAGTGTGCAGTGTGAGAGGGGGAGTGGCCTCAGTGTGAAGTGTGAGAGGGGGAGTGGCCACTCAGTGTGCAGTGTGAGAGGGGGAGTGGCCTCAGTGTGCAGTGTGAGAGGGGGAGTGGCCACTCAGTATGCAGTGTGAGAGGGGGAGTGGCCTCAGTGTGCAGTGTGAGAGGGGGAGTGGCCTCAGTGTGCAGTGTGAGAGGGGGAGTGGCCTCAGTGTGCAGTGTGAGAGGGGGAGTGGCCGAGTGGCCTCAGTGTGCAGTGTGAGAGGGGGAGTGGCCTCAGTGTGCAGTGTGAGGGGGGGAGAGGCCTCAGTGTGCAGTGTGAGAGGGGGAGTGGCCTCAGTGTGCAGTGTGAGAGGGGGAGAGGCCTCAGTGTGCAGTGTGAGAGGGGGAGTGGCCACTCAGTGTGCAGTGTGAGAGGGGGAGTGGCCTCAGTGTGCAGTGTGAGAGGGGGGGTGGCCTCAGTGTGCAGTGAGAGGGGGAGTGGCCACTCAGTGTGCAGTGTGAGAGGGGGAGTGGCCTCAGTGTGCAGTGTGAGAGGGGGAGTGGCCTCAGTGTGCAGTGTGAGAGGGGGAGTGGCCTCAGTGTGAAGTGTGAGAGGGGGAGTGGCCTCAGTGTGAAGTGTGAGAGGGGGAGTGGCCTCAGTGTGCAGTGTGAGAGGGGGAGTGGCCTCAGTGTGCAGTGTGAGAGGGGGAGTGGCCTCAGTGTGAGAGGGGGAGTGGCCACTCAGTGTGCAGTGTGAGAGGGGGAGTGGCCTCAGTGTGCAGTGTGAGGGGGGGGTGGCCTCAGTGTGAAGTGTGAGAGGGGGAGTGGCCTCAGTGTGAGAGGGGGAGTGGCCTCAGTGTGCAGTGTGAGAGGGGGAGTGGCCTCAGTGTGCAGTGTGAGGGGGGGTGGCCTCAGTGTGAAGTGTGAGAGGGGGAGTGGCCTCAGTGTGAAGTGTGAGAGGGGGAGTGGCCTCAGTGTGCAGTGTGAGAGGGGGAGTGGCCTCAGTGTGCAGTGTGAGAGGGGGAGTGGCCTCAGTGTGCAGTGTGAGAGGGGGAGTGGCCTCAGTGTGAGAGGGGGAGTGGCCACTCAGTGTGCAGTGTGAGAGGGGGAGTGGCCTCAGTGTGCAGTGTGAGAGGGGGAGTGGCCTCAGTGTGCAGTGTGAGAGGGGGAGTGGCCACTCAGTGTGCAGTGTGAGAGGGGGAGTGGCCTCAGTGTGCAGTGTGAGAGGGGGAGTGGCCTCAGTGTGCAGTGTGAGAGGGGGAGTGGCCTCAGTGTGCAGTGTGAGAGGGGGAGTGGCCTCAGTGTGCAGTGTGAGAGGGGGAGTGGCCTCAGTGTGCAGTGTGAGAGGGGGAGTGGCCTCAGTGTGCAGTGTGAGAGGGGGAGTGGCCTCAGTGTGCAGTGTGAGAGGGGGAGTGGCCTCAGTGTGCAGTGTGAGAGGGGGAGTGGCCTCAGTGTGCAGTGTGAGAGGGGGAGTGGCCTCAGTGTGCAGTGTGAGAGGGGGAGTGGCCTCAGTGTGCAGTGTGAGAGGGGGAGTGGCCTCAGTGTGCAGTGTGAGAGGGGGAGTGGCCTCAGTGTGAGAGGGGGAGTGGCCTCAGTGTGCAGTGTGAGAGGGGGAGTGGCCTCAGTGTGCAGTGTGAGAGGGGGAGTGGCCTCAGTGTGCAGTGTGAGAGGGGGAGTGGCCTCAGTGTGCAGTGTGAGAGGGGGAGTGGCCTCAGTGTGCAGTGTGAGAGGGGGAGTGGCCTCAGTGTGCAGTGTGAGAGGGGGAGTGGCCTCAGTGTGCAGTGTGAGAGGGGGAGTGGCCTCAGTGTGCAGTGTGAGAGGGGCAATGTGACAGCAACAATATTCATCCGCAGCGAATGAAACGAGTGAGTGAGGAGAGCCGGGTTTGTGTGTCACTCGAGAGAAAGAGCAGCTGGTAATTGGAAAATGAGTATTGGAAGTGTTTCAAATATTTCAGTATCGATATGCATCGAAAAATAGATATTTTGCACTTATTTTACTATTTCAGATGCCTTTTTAAAAGACTACAATTAAAAACTGTATATTATATATAAAATTCAACCGGCCAAAGCGGAGGAGACTGCTGAAGTACACAAAGCCCTGCTTATTATAACCTTTTAATGGCATAATTATGTTTCTACTAGTTTTATTTTTTAAATATAAATAAAGAGCCAAAACGCCATTTATTTATTGTTTATAATATATTTATAAGTATAATAAATTTATAATATAATGGACAAGATTTGAAATCTAACCTTTGTTTCATATCCGAAGTAAAGCTCAAAGCTTATTGCGATTGATGTGATGGGAGGAGCTACAGAAGTTTTATTCATCAACTGAAAAAGCATTGACTAAAAGATCGATTCTTGGGATTTAAGAATTGATATTGGTTTTAATATTGAGAATAGAATAAAATCGAGAAATTTATATTTTTAAGCCCGTATGATAGGCCTACAATTACTTTTAGACATTTTTATTTTTTTTAGAAAACTGAATAGGGTCAATAGTCTGGAAACACAAATATTTTTCCATACTCTGATTTATTTTTTCCATACTTTTCCCAACTGTGTGGAACCCTGTAAGTAGAGAATGCAAACGAGTTTAAAGTGCACATTAAGTTTAAAAATTATTACACTGAAAGCTCTTTTTTTTGAGACGTCAACCTCAAATTTGGAACACTACTTTTTTTCTCTCTCGTTTTGGAAAATATATATTTCATATTAGAATTTAAAATAGTATTTTTGTGCATTTTTCACAACAATAAGCATAAAATTCTGTATTTTTTGTTCACTTAAAAAAAAAAACTTCAGTCTGTGATCAAAAAGCATTCAAGATATGACCGATTTATGGAAAATTCATTTTCAGGTCTATGCTCAAAAAGTGAATAAATGGATTATAACTACTGCATAAATATAATTGAGTACCCTAAATCCTCTAAAAACACAAAATCTTAAATAAAAAACATTATTGAACTAAAATACAGTACATTCATTTCATTTAAATTATAATAATAATCTGGATCTCTGGATCTCCAGAGGGCTAATGATACTTATTCATTTAAAATACAGTTTCTGAATGTTATTTGCATCTATAAAATACCTATTATTAAGTAGAGTCGTATTTCACAGGAAACTAATTTGACCGTTACGTGAATCAAGGACGAACTGAAATTCGCGGCATTTCAGCACAGCTTCTGCTCACGTGTTTGTCTACAAACTACGGTCTGTCTTAAAGGGATAGTACACAAAAATGACAATTCTGGGAAACGGATATTTTGAACCATTAACCGTTTAATTACCGACGTTCTTCAAAATATCTTCTTTTGTGTTCAACAGAAGAAATAAATTAAACCAGGTTAAACAACTTGAAGGGTGAGTAAACGATGTCAGATTTGTTTTATTTCTGGGTGAACCACTGATCTATATAGACCCCTTTCGAGCCGGCGTCACAGTTACGTCACAGCGCTAGCTGGAGGCAAAACAAACGGACAACTGGAGGCGGCCAATACAAACCAGCACAGATTCGGCTATATAATAAGAAGTATAATAAGAAATTATTATTATAAGCCTATTATTAAATGTCATCTTGTTGTGTTGTTGAGTGCAAGAATCAACGGAAAATGAATATGCTGTATCTGGAATTTTTATTTCTAGAAAATATTCACATCATTAACATTGCACCGTAATGTCACGTTACATTATCGTCTTCTCTGCGCTGGCTCGGCAGAACTGCGGATCGTACACACAAGTCTTGTACACATTCAGCACATAGTTATAGGCATCTAAAGATGTATATACCCTCAGTTTCTCTATACGCTCGGTTTCTCTATCGGATAGGAAGTTAATCAGATCGTCAGATCGTCCATCATTGAGTGAGCGTGTATGGGTCGGCCAATCTGGTTCCGTCCGTTAAAATTTACTTTTGCAAATAACAATCGCGGTCCTGGACACTGAGTGACCTTACACATTAAGATAAAATCTGATTTTCTCCAGTCATTTTTAAAAAAACAAGCTAACAAAACTTGCAAACTAGCGTTAGTGAAGCGGCCAGAGGGATCGTTCTCTTCCTAAGCTCCGCCCACATAAAAACGTCACCATGTTTACCAACTGAAAGGGAATGACTCATTATATGATCAGTGGGGTGAACTATCCCTTTAAGAACCGAATAAAGTATAGAATTAGTTATTACGGAACCTCTCGCGTGGACTTAGATTTAGCCAGACTTGAACGGCCAGGTCTGTAATGATGTTTTAACCAGTGTCATCTGAGTGAGATTATCGCAGGGTGTGTGTAGCTGTTACTGCACTAGACCAGCTGCACTACTGCACAGCTGACGACCTGCCGAACACACACACACACACACACACACATCAGCTGCACTACTGCACAGCTGACGACCTGCCGAACACACACACACACACACACACACACACACACATCAGCTGCACTACTGCACAGCTGACGACCTGCCGAACACACACACACACACACACACACACACACACATCAGCTGCACTACTGCACAGCTGACGACCTGCCGAACACACACACACACACACACACACATCAGCTGCACTACTGCACAGCTGACGACCTGCACACACACACACACACACACACATCAGCTGCACTACTGCACAGCTGACGACCTGCACACACACACACACACACACACATCAGCTGCACTACTGCACAGCTGACGACCTGCTGAACACACACACACACACACACACACATCAGCTGCACTACTGCACAGCTGACGACCTGCTGAACACACACACACACACACACACACATCAGCTGCACTACTGCACAGCTGACGACCTGCCGAACACACACACACACACACACACACACACACACACACACACATCAGCTGCACTACTGCACAGCTGACGACCTGCCGAACACACACACACACACACACACACATCAGCTGCACTACTGCACAGCTGACGACCTGCACACACACACACACACACACACATCAGCTGCACTACTGCACAGCTGACGACCTGCACACACACACACACACACACACATCAGCTGCACTACTGCACAGCTGACGACCTGCTGAACACACACACACACACACACACACATCAGCTGCACTACTGCACAGCTGACGACCTGCTGAACACACACACACACACACACACACACATCAGCTGCACTACTGCACAGCTGACGACCTGCCGAACACACACACACACACACACACACACACACACACACACACACACACATCAGCTGCACTACTGCACAGCTGACGACCTGCCGAACACACACACACACACACACACACATCAGCTGCACTACTGCACAGCTGACGACCTGCTGAACACACACACACACACACACACACATCAGCTGCACTACTGCACAGCTGACGACCTGCTGAACACACACACACACACACACACACATCAGCTGCACTACTGCACAGCTGACGACCTGCTGAACACACACACACACACACACACACATCAGCTGCACTACTGCACAGCTGACGACCTGCTGAACACACACACACACACACACACACATCAGCTGCACTACTGCACAGCTGACGACCTGCTGAACACACACACACACACACACACACATCAGCTGCACTACTGCACAGCTGACGACCTGCCGAACACACACACACACACACACACACACACACACACACACACATCAGCTGCACTACTGCACAGCTGACGACCTGCTGAACACACACACACACACACACACATCAGCTGCACTACTGCACAGCTGACGACCTGCTGAACACACACACACACACACACACACACACACACACACACACATCAGCTGCACTACTGCACAGCTGACGACCTGCTGAACACACACACACACACACACACACACACATCAGCTGCACTACTGCACAGCTGACGACCTGCTGAACACACACACACACACACACACACACACACACATCAGCTGCACTACTGCACAGCTGACGACCTGCTGAACACACACACACACACACACACACATCAGCTGCACTACTGCACAGCTGACGACCTGCCGAACACACACACACACACACACACACACACACACACACATCAGCTGCACTACTGCACAGCTGACGACCTGCTGAACACACACACACACACACACACACACACACACACACATCAGCTGCACTACTGCACAGCTGACGACCTGCACACACACACACACACACACACATCAGCTGCACTACTGCACAGCTGACGACCTGCTGAACACACACACACACACACACACACACATCAGCTGCACTACTGCACAGCTGACGACCTGCTGAACACACACACACACACACACACACACACATCAGCTGCACTACTGCACAGCTGACGACCTGCCGAACACACACACACACACACACACACACACACACATCAGCTGCACTACTGCACAGCTGACGACCTGCTGAACACACACACACACACACACACACACACACACACACATCAGCTGCACTACTGCACAGCTGACGACCTGCTGAACACACACACACACACACACACACATCAGCTGCACTACTGCACAGCTGACGACCTGCTGAACACACACACACACACACACACATCAGCTGCACTACTGCACAGCTGACGACCTGCTGAACACACACACACACACACACACACACACATCAGCTGCACTACTGCACAGCTGACGACCTGCCGAACACACACACACACACACACACACACACACACACACACACACACATCAGCTGCACTACTGCACAGCTGACGACCTGCCGAACACACACACACACACACACACACACACATCAGCTGCACTACTGCACAGCTGACGACCTGCCGAACACACACACACACACACACACACATCAGCTGCACTACTGCACAGCTGACGACCTGCCGAACACACACACACACACACACACACATCAGCTGCACTACTGCACAGCTGACGACCTGCCGAACACACACACACACACACACACACACATCAGCTGCACTACTGCACAGCTGACGACCTGCCGAACACACACACACACACACACACACACATCAGCTGCACTACTGCACAGCTGACGACCTGCTGAACACACACACACACACACACACACACACACACACATCAGCTGCACTACTGCACAGCTGACGACCTGCCGAACACACACACACACACACACACACACACACACACACACACACACACACACACATCAGCTGCACTACTGCACAGCTGACGACCTGCCGAACACACACACACACACACACACACACACACACATCAGCTGCACTACTGCACAGCTGACGACCTGCCGAACACACACACACACACACACACACACACACACATCAGCTGCACTACTGCACAGCTGACGACCTGCCGAACACACACACACACACACATCAGCTGCACTACTGCACAGCTGACGACCTGCCGAACACACACACACACACACACACACATCAGCTGCACTACTGCACAGCTGACGACCTGCCGAACACACACACACACACACACACACACACACACACATCAGCTGCACTACTGCACAGCTGACGACCTGCCGAACACACACACACACACACACACACACATCAGCTGCACTACAGCACAGCTGACGACCTGCACACACACACACACACACACACACATCAGCTGCACTACTGCACAGCTGACGACCTGCCAAACACACACACACACACACACACACACACACACACATCAGCTGCACTACAGCACAGCTGACGACCTGCACACACACACACACACACGCACACACACATCAGCTGCACTACTGCACAGCTGACGACCTGCCGAACACACACACACACACACACACACATCAGCTGCACTACTGCACAGCTGACGACCTGTACACACACACACACACACACACACACACTAGTCTGCATCTTATATCACGCCTTTACTGATCAACCCGAGCTAAACACACACACACACACACACACACAATCTCTCTCGATAACTCTGTTGTGTTATTCTATCTCGATATATCTACTGCAGCATCAGTACAGTTCCCGCGCTCGCCTCGCGCTCTCTCTCTCTCGTTAGCGCTGACTCAGCTGAAAATGATGGCGGGTCACCATGGCAACACGAGATGCGGCTGCTGCTGCTGAGCAACACATCTGAGGCGCGCCGCCAGTGTCGGGCACGGGCGTGTTCCTGCTGCTGTTCGGGGTCTGTACCTGTGCGGAGGCTGACGGATCTCCCGGTGTGGCGGAGCAGCGGCGCTCGGCGTCCATCGCCCTCCATCTGCGGACTCACACACACACACACCGAGCTAGAGCTCGAGCTGATGCTGCTGCATGTCGGTTACACCGAGACACACGTCACGCGCTGTTCCTCCAGCAGGCGCTCGAGAGCGAACACACACACACACACACACACACACACCGTCAGCGTCGAGCTTTGTGTTGGAATATATGATCATCTGATCATTCCGAGGACTGGTAACTCACTTACAAATAGAAATCAACTCCATTGCTATACATAAAATTATTATTGTTGTAATTAAAAATACATAAGTAAATAAAAAAACGTTATTCTGCGATCGCTTTCGCGTGATTGGTCAAGCCCGACCCGCGCTGAGAAAAGTAACATGTATCACGCAGAGCCGTTGAAATCACTGATATCACGTGACCAGCGTCATGGAACTAGACAGATGAGTTAACGATTAAACCTATGGATTAAACTAACTAAATAATTAAATACATTTGAATTAAATAAAAAAATAGAAACTTATTTAAATAAATAAATAAT